>JANHAO010004428.1:0-24260 GCA_026873985.1 Saraca asoca | reverse complement strand
CAAAACTATGATAAAAAGAATAGCAAAACCACAAATTAATAACAAATTGAGAGGTAATAATCAATATAATAATAGGCATTTTACTTGTTTATCAGGTTGCCAACATTGTTCTAGTACCTAAGAAAGATGGAAAAGTTTGGATGTATGTTCATTATTGAGATTTGAATAGAACAAGCCCTAAGGATGATTTTCCATTGCCACATATTGATGTTTTTGTTGATAACACAATTAGGAATTAAATATTTTCCTTTATGGACTACTTTTGTAGGTATAATCAAGCCAAGATGGATCCTAAGGATATGAAGAAAACCACCTTCATCATTTTCTGGGGCACATTTTGTTACAAAGTAATGCCATTTGGGTTGAAAAATGCCAGGGCAACCTACCAAAGAGCAATGGTGATTTTACTTCAATACATGATGCATAAAGAAGTAGAAGTTTATGTTAGTGATATGATCACCAAATCAAAAAGTGAAAAAGATTATATTATTAATTTGAAGAAACTTTTTAAATGTGTAACGGAAGTAAGAGTTGACTTTGACAAAACTCTATAAAATGCACTTTTAGAGTGAGGTTACGGAAGCTATTAGGGTTTGTGGTTAGTTGGAATGGAATAAAAGTCAAACTAGAAAAGGTTCATGCTATTTTGGAGGTGTCAATACCACACACAAAGAAAAAAGTTTAAAGTTTCTTAGAGAGGTTGAATTACATTATTCATATCCTAATTAATGGCCACTTATGATCCATTATCCAAGCTTTTGCATAAGACTTAGACCATAGAATAGAATGAGAAATGCCTAGAATCATTCAAAAAGATCAATAAGTATTTGTAGAAACCTCTAGTCCTGATACCACCATCACCAGGAAAACCCTTTATTATGTACTTAAATGTGATTAAAGGATCCATGGATTGTGTACTAGGGTAGTGTGATGAATCAGAAAGAAACGAATGAGCAATGTACTATTTGACAACCCCTTATTACATACTTGTTATGCCTTGGTATGGAAAGCTCATCACTTAAGGCAATACATGTTGTATTATACCATATGGCTTATATCAAATATGGATCCAATTAAGTACATTTTCTAGAAGCCTACTTTAATAAGAAGAATTATTTGATGACAAGTGTTGTCTGAATATGACATAGTTTATGTCACCCAAAAGGTAGTAAAAGGTAGTGAGCTTGCTAAATTTTCTTGCTAATCAACCTGTTGAAGACTATGGTTCAATGCAATGTGAATTTCTAGATGAAGACATAATGGCATTATTTAAAAATGATGAATCACCCAAAGATGAAGAATGAACATTAAGGTTTAATGGAGCCTCAAATGCATTAGGGCATAATACTAGTGTTATTTTAATTTCTCCTGATGAGAAAAATATCCTATTCACAGCCAAGCTATGTTTTGATTGTACAAATAATATGGCTAAATATGAGGCATATGCCATAGATATACAAGTGGCGTTAGATTTGGAACTCAAGGTTTTAAAGGTGTATAGAGATTCTGCATTTGTAATTCATCAATTGATAAGAGATTGGGAAACTTAATATGCCAAGCTAATTCCATATCACAAACCCATAACGAAATTGTTAGAACATTTTAGAAAAATTACTTTCCATCATATCCCAAGAGAAGATAATCAAATTGCTAATGCTTTGGCAATGTTATCCTCTATGTTTAAAGTAAATGGTAATGATCATACACATGTTATTAAGATCAAAAATTAAGATTCACATGCCTATTGTTTAAGTGTTGAAGAATAACTTGATGGAAAACCTTCATATCATGATATCAAGCAATACATAAAGTGCAAGGAATATCCAAAAGGAGCCTCAGTAAATGAAAAGAAAACTATAAAGAGAATGGCAATAGACTTTTATTTAAATGGAAAGATACTATACAAGTGGAATCATGACACTATTTACTAAGTTAAGTTGATGCGATAGAAGTGAAAAGGAATATTGAAGAAATAGCTGAAGTTTTTTTTGTAACACATTCAAATAGGCATGCTATAACAAGTACAATTTTGAGTGCAAGTTATTTTTGGCTAACAATGGAAAGTGATTGCATCAATCATGTGAAGAAATGTCACAAGTGTCAAATCTATGCTAACAAAATTCATACTTCTTCAACATCATTGAATTTCTTGTCTATGTCATGGTCATTTTCAATGTAGGGCCTTGATGTCATAGGTCCAACTGAACCAAACACTTCATATGAACATCAATTTACCCTCGTAGCCATTAACTATTTTATTAAGTAGGTTAAAGCCACCTCCTATTGTAACATGACTTAAAATATCATTCAAATATAAAAAAAGATTTGATATGTTGTTATAGCTTGCTAAAAAAAAATTGTGATTGATAATGCCATAATCTTCAACAATAAGATTATGATAGAGATGTGTGAATGATTTAAGATAAAGCATCACAATTCAGTTCCATATCATCCCAAAATGAATGGAGCCATAGAAGCAACTAATAAGAACCTTGAAAGGATTATCCAAAAGATGACAATAACATAAAAAGACTGACATAAGATGCTTCCATTTGCTCTCCATTGCTATCAAACGTCTGTTTGCATTTTTATAGGAGCCACCTCATTTTCTTTAGTCTATAGTATAGAGGCAGTGCTTCTTATTAAGGTTAAAATTTCTTCGTTAAGGGATTTAATGAAGAAACAATTAGAAGAGGTAGAATGGGTCCAAGCTTGGTATGAATATTTGAATCTCATTGAAAGAAAAAGATTGGTAGCACTGTGACACAAATAGTTTTACCAAAGAAGGCTAATGAGAGCTTATGCTAAGAAAGTGTGCCTTCACCAATTCAAGGAAAGGAATTTGGTATTAAGAATGATATTTCCAATTCAAAAGGATGGCCATAAAAAATGGAAGCCTAACTATGAAAAGCTTTTTATTATGAAAAGAGTTTTCTTTGGAGGAGCTTTAATCCTTACAAAAATAGATTATGATGAATTGCCACAACCTATCAATGCAGACAAAATGAAAAAAAAATATTATGCTTGAAGCATGTTTACTCTGTATTTGATCTACCTGGAAAGTTCATAACTCGGAAGATAATGGGGCAATTCAATATTTATTACCTTAATCAATAGGTGTTCAAATGTAGAAAGCCAACTAGCACTAGTTTTTCTGAGGCATGTCATTATAATAACTAGAAGATTCCTATTCAATTAATTTCTGTGAATCTCATTATATATCTTTTTCATTATCTAAAAGATGTTCCATTTTCTTGGATACTTATGACAATTTTATTCTTGTTATCCTTTCAATATGATGCTTGTAGTTAACCCATTTAACCATTATTTGACAAGAAATTAATCATGCTTTTTTTTTATGAAAAATGTCTTTTGAATAAAAAAAAATATGATTTCTATGCATCCAAGTGTAAGTAATATTACTCTAGTGAAATGAAAAAGGACAACAAAAGATAAGTTGACCACCTCAAAATATCACAACAAAGTGGTAAGGGACATCAAGTTCTAAAGAAAGCCCGCAATAAGTAAATGGCAAAAATTGAGATACTAAAACTCAATCAACCAATAATAAAGATTGACATTATTCATCTATGACATTGTTGAAAAGGTTCTTGTATGAGGTGAAAGAAAACAAAAACATTAAAAATAAAAAAGAAAAAAAATAGTTTATTTATTTTGAAACATACACCATAGTTTGCATCAAGTTGACTTGGATATTGTGTTTTTTTAAATGCATCACCCTTTTTGTCATTAAATCGAACCTAGCTTTGGTGGGTCAAGCCTATGAAAAGTAGGCCTTTGAAAATCTATTGTCAAATCAAACCCAGCTTTAGCAAGTTAGACTTATGAAAAACAAATCTTTTACATTTTGTTTTTAAATCAAACCCAGTATTGATAGGTCAAGCCTATGAAATGCTAGTCTTTTATGTTTTGTCGTTAAATCAAACTCAGCATTTGTGGGTCAAGCTTATGAAAAGCAAGTCTCTTGCTTTCTATTGCTAAATCGAATCAAGCATTGCCAAGTAGCCTATATTTCTTTCATTTTCAAGTTCTCTATTCAAACATATACTACTAACTTACGAGATTTGTTGTTCTTTCTATAAAATTAGTGTCTATGCCTTTACCCATCTTCTAATACTAAAAGGATAAATGAAGGGAGACAATTGTAGACACCCATCATATCTAGGGTTTACATGTTTTATAGTCATATGACCCAAAAAAATTTGCAAACAAAAATGACAATTTTTTATTATATTAATGAGCTTGAAAAATTACAAAAAATGAATTCAGAAAAAGAGAGTTGTTGTCTTATGCTAATCAGATAACATGTTTCATTATACAAAAAATTATAGTTAGATATTACTTAATAAAAACTAAAAAGAAAGAAAAAAGATACCAAAAAAAAGAAAAAGGAAAAAAGAGCTTTGCTAGATGGCATCTTTACACAAAATGCTAGCTTTATGCAATACTTTCTTCTTGAGCAATGAAGAAATATTGCTTGGAGTAGTGTATCATTCCAAATTTGGGATTGTAAATTTGAAACTAAGCAAGAATCACATCAAGATTGAGAAAAAATGGACACAACCCTTTTGTTAAATAATCTAAGGCTTTCTTTCAAAGAAGATCAGATAGAAAATAGAGGAAAAAAAAGTTTCTTCTTCAAAGAGATAGGTTTGTAAAAACTTCATATCACACCTGAAACAAATTGCAAAACACCATCAACAAGCCAGTCATCATCAAATCTTAAAGATTACAAAAACTCCCCAAAAATTTTGCAGCATTGGTATTTCTCTTTTTCTCTCTCTCTTTCTTCGTACATCATCTCATACACACACACCCATAGCATTTTTTTATTTTTTTCTTTCTCTTTATATAATTGCATTTTAGAAAGAGTATAAATAGTCAATATAAAAAAGGTGCATGTTGTTCAAGGAAAATCTATCCAAAAAAAAAAAAAGGAAGATGATAGCCACAAAGAGAAAAGAACCAAACTAATGGAAAAAGAGAAAAGGATCTAAGAAAAGAAAGATAGAAATCAAACCTTCAATTTCAAACTCAAAGTAGAAACTTAAGCCTTAATTTTAAATGTTTAATGATTCTTGATGCTTCAGTTGATTGTTTGCTTTAAAAAAAATATGAAGGATGAAGATGTAAAGAGTTAGCGTGGGGGAGATGATACAAAGAGTTGGTGAAAGGCCAAACGAGAATCTGTCCCAGTATCCCTTTTTTATTTTATTTTTTATTTTGCTTTATATCTTGTCCCTATTACTTTGTTTTGCTATTTTGTTTTTGTTTATTCATGTTATTTTGCTTTATGTCCCATCCCATTCCTTTTTTTTTTTTTTGTTTTCTTGTCTCCAGTAACCTTTTTTATTTTCATTTAATTTTTTGATTATTTTTCTTTGTTATTATTAGTCTATAGTTATTTGTTGAATAAGAAGTATGAGATTTAAAGATAAAAGAAATGCATCCTTATTGATCATATGCTAACATTTTATTTCTCCTTTTTTTCCTATATGTTTATATAATGATTTATTCCATTTATATATGGTTGCAACAAAGAATTAGCTATTAAGATGCTCTTTCCTTATTCCACCCTAAAGGATAAAAGTAGGAAACTGCTCATTACTAGCTTATCTCTTAAAGATAGGATATTGCATTATGCTTTGTGTAAAGTGATTTTGCCAAGGATCATAATTTTTACACAAATTGTGGAGGATGAGCTCATTTTGATGGGGGTTATTAAAAATCAATTTGATTTTAATATGCCCTATTATATCCTTAAATATCTGGCTGATTATTCAAAAATGACAAGTATTGGATACCTCCTATATGGCATAATTCTTACTCCCATATTCGTCAAATTTAAAATAAAATTTTCCAATGAAATTCAAGTCTTGCAAATAAATCTAACTACTATGATTAGCATATCAAATTTTCACAAAATGGGACTAAAAGAAAATGAACAAGGAAAATGTGCTAAGAAAAGGTCAAAAATCCCTCAAACAACTACAGAGCTACAAGCTCAGCAATTAGGTGATCCACTGAAGCAGAACAAGAATAATTGAGGTGATAGAAAGAATGCATAAACACATGAATGATTGAATGGATCAATTGATAGACAAATAAGAAAACTGGATTAAGTCAGTAGATGATAGATTAAGTGCTATGGAACTTGAAAACCGGGGACATGCCACCTAAGTTGATGAGCAACTAAGTTCAATTAAGACTCAATCAAATGAAATCACACAGTGCATGCAAGAACAAGAAGAGGAGGCAGAACTTCCAAGGATGGATGATCAAGACCTTCTACCTGCTGAGTAAGCTATGTATTCATATTTGTCTATTGTATCCCTTAGTCCCATATCCTCTATTTCATTAATTTTTTTTTTGTTATTCTAGATCAATGCTAATCACATAGTTTTACATTTTGATGATTTCTATTATTGTTGTTGGATATTGTATCCTAACATTATTTTGACATTTGATTTAATATTTTGATGTTATATTTACTACTGGTTTTGGATTTTGAATTCCAATTGTTGATTAATTTTTGACTAAATTGATATATGAACTTTGAGTTATGGAAATTATGAATTTTGTATTGAATACTATATCTTAAATCTTGAAGTCTAAATTGGTATATGTTCTATTCTATTCTAATCTAATTTCCTTCAATTCTAAACTTTTTGGTATATTAATTTTCATGAATGTATTATTGCTCTTTGATGTGCCAAAAGGGGGAGAAGTGAGGATTTTAGATAAGGAGAATAGAAATTGTTATTAAGGGAGAAGTAAGGATGTTAGATAAGAAAAACAAAAAAGGAAGATGTCAATTTCAATTCAAAAGGGGGAAATATATATAAAAAAAAAAGATATGAATGAAATGAAAAATATAGTAAAAAAGAGTATGATATATGTACAAAAGTTATTTTGAAAGGGGGAGAATAAAAAATAAGATTTTATCAAAATAGGATTTTAAAATTTTAAAATTGTAGTTTTTTAAAAACTTTGGTCCATATCTAAAATTATTTGTCACTATCAAAACGGGGGAGATTGTTAGCCTTATTAGCTTAGCTAAGGAGATTGTTAGCATATGAGATTGTTAACCTAGCTAGTGTGATTTTTTTGCTATTATAATTTCCTTGGTTTTGATGTTGAACACAATTTAAATCTGATAATATATTTTTAGTATTTGTTATTTGTTTTACAAGATCAAAGTGTATAAGATTCAAAAGATATACAATTAGATTTAGAAATTATTTTCTTTTTACTAAGATCTTTTGTAATAGAATTCAAATCAAACTTGTTTCAAGTAAATTGATATTTCGAGGTAAAAATGAATCACTTCAAGTAAGCTAAAATCAAATATTTTTCAAACAAAATTTTCAAATGATTTTTTACATGTGCAAGTTTTATAAAATCTATTTTTCACTGTATGAATCGATTCGCAAATTGATTCATGCTGAAGAACTTGTGAAAATGTACTCAAATCAATTTAACAATTGATTTATGAAGAAAAATTTTGAAAAATATTTCATATCAAAAGTTAGGATTTTGTCCTAAATCGAGTAGGTAATCAATTTATGAACTGATTTCATATTGCTATGATTCGATTCATGAATTGATTTGGTCAAGAACTTCTTCATGATATTCATAGACGAATTGATTCACAAATCGATTTATTAGTTAGTAACCACTGCAAACCGATTCATAAATCAATTTAAGAACAGAAAATTAGTTATTTTTTGAAAGTTGGTTACAGCAACTATAAATACTTCTAACTTATTTCAAACATAATCAATTCTATCAGTTTTCATATTCTTCAAGTGCGAAAACACAGAGCTAATAGAGCTAAACAAGATTTATCATCTACCTTGTGAGATTTCATAATTCAAAGTATCTTGAATCAAAATTAAGGAGAATTCACACTAGATGTTTGAGATATTCATCTCAAACCTTGGTATTGTATTTCTTTACCTATTCTTGTTTTCTATTTCAGATTTCTAAGTTGATAGGAATCGAAGATACAAAGGAAGAAGTTGATCTTCCCTTTGTATCTTCTTTAGTTGTGAGGTTAATTTCGCATTGAATTCTTTGAATATCTCTAGGTTATGAGGTTGATCATAGTCTATATGAGATAAAAAAAATTGTTGTATCTAGGTTAGCAAAAGCCCAGTTTAATTCTTGTGTAATAGGTTAGCAAAAGCTCAATGTAATTCTTGTGCATAAACTGGTTGTTTAAGAGCTTAATTAATTCCTATTGTTGTTAATAAAAGTGGTCATCTAGTTGAGGATTGATCTAGTGGATGTAGACTTAAACTGCGGTTTCAATTTGAACCACTTTAAAAATCTGGTGTTCCTGTTTATTCTTTACTGCCTTTTATGCTTCTACATTTACAATTTTGTTACACTACATTTCTAAATTTTGCAATTATGGTTTAATTGCTAATCTGATCTAAATAATGAATCTTTCCTTAAAACTCAACATTTCATCTAATCAGTTACTCCAATATTTTCTTGATTGTCCAATATAATCTTTTTGATAAACCTTGTAAAACAAGAATCCAATCTCACTTTAAAAAGAGTATACATATTTTACATTTGTAAAAAGGGCAAAATCAATCTTTTTGGAACCAATAGAAACCAAATTAAAAATTAGTTTGGTTACCTAAAGCATTTACCACTAATGGAAATTTGTCTATGTTTTCTAACAAATATGGACCAAAGATCCATTGGGTACCACTAAGGCAAGTATGATTTCTTTTTTGTAAGTTTGTGGGAGACACAAAGAAGCAACACAAGATTTTTTGGATAGAAGTTGCTGTCACCATATGAATGTTAAACCCCCCTTATATTTTGATATTTTCATATTTTTAAATTTTGTACTTGATTATATTTTACATTTTAAATTCTAACTTAGGCATCAGAGATTTCTCCTAAGTTTGTTTGCAAGTAACATGAAATTTGAGGTATAAATAGTGTTAAATTGATCACCACTAGTATATACAAAATTTGTTAGCAATTTTGAAATAAAACTGCATGAAAACTGATTTTAGGATTCCCTGGATTGAGTCTTGAATCAATTCAAGCTTTTCAAGATTTTTGAGAGTTTCTAAATCGATTCAAGAATCACTTCATAATTAGAAAATTTACACTGTAAATTAATTCATGAACCGGTTCAACAAAATTTTAATCTTTCGGGAAGATCTCAAATTTTTGAAAATTTTTTAACAACCTAAATGAATCAATCTTGATCAAATTGATTCAAAACCTGATGTATAGATATATAAATTGATTTATGCAACAACTCTTAAATCATCTTTCAGCACAAATTTCTCAACAAATTAGAAGAATCATGACCTCAGGAAGAGCTAGGCACTCTTTTTTATTCTTTAATCCCTTTACCCCTATTATATAGTCTGGATTTTAAATTTTTGTTATTATATTCTGATATTATATTTTGATATTGGATTTTGTATTTCTAATTATGTATTACTTTCTATTCTTTTTGGTACATTAATTTTTTTTTTATGAATGCATTATTACTTTTTGATGTGCCAAAAGGAGGAAAATAAAGAAATTTTAGATAAGATGAGTAATAAAGAGATTTTAGATAAGATTTTAGTTCTTATACTCAATTTAAAAGGGGAAGTATGGTATATAAATAAAGTAAATAAGAAAGGGGGAGTAAAGCAGTAAACAAGTGAAATAAAATTTGAGATCAAAATTTTAAAACTTGAAAAACTTCATTTTAGATTTTAAAATTTTTTTTGATAGATTTTAGTTTTTCAAAATTTTTCAAAAACTTTAATCCTTATCTAAAATTGTTTGTCACCATCGAAAAGGAAGAGATTGTTAGCCTTGCTACACCTATATGGGGAGATTAGCTTTGCTATCATATCTTTCTTCAGTTTTGGTGTTGAAAAATAATTTTGATAAATATCATATTATGTTCATGTGCTTAACGTTTGTTAATTGATTGCAAGATCAAGTTATGCGATTCAAGAAATCCACTTTAGATTTAGTAATTCTTTTATTTTAAATAGGATCTTTTGCAAGTGTATTCTAACTTAATTTGATCCAAACAAGTTTCTTAAACTAGTTAAATTAAGGTAAAAATAAATCAATTGAAATGAGCTAAAAATCTAAAGTTTTCTAACTAAGTCTTCATTACATTTTCACAAGTGAAAATTTTATAAAAACTATTTTTTACTGTGTGAATTGATTCATATTGAAAACTTGTAAAACTGTACTTGAATCAATTTAGCAATCGATTCATGAAGAAATATTTTGAAAAAATCTTTTTACTAATGGTTAGGAATTTTTTTGAATCGATTAGGTAATTGATTCATAACATGTTCACATAATAGTGTGAATCGATTCATACATCGATTCCATCATGAAGTTCTTTATGATATTTATAGACAAATCGATTCATTAGTTGCTAACCACTCTGAATTAATTCATAGACTGAAAGTTAGTTATTTTTCAAATGTCGCTTGTGACACTATAAATACCACCTAATCTCATTTCAAACCTAACACTTATCATATCAACAATTGCAAAAAAATAGAGAGAAAAACTAGAGCTATAATTGATTCATCTCTACCTCATCAAATATCATCAAATTAAAGATCTTGGATCAAACTAGTGAAGAACACACATAAGATAATTGAGATTTACATCTCAATGTCGGTATTGTATTTTCTACTCTTAATTCTTGGTTCAATTTTAGGTTTCTAAGGTTGATCAGAAATCTGAGATATAAATGGAGAGGTTGATCTTCCCTTTGCATCTTCTTTAATTGTGAAGTTGATCATAATTAGTTGAAGATGTAAAGAATTCTTGTACTATCTTCTAAAATTATGAGGTTGATTATAGTTTGTAGGAGATGAAAAAAAATTTTAATCTAGATTAGTAAGAGCTTGGTCAAATCTTATGTGTAATTGGTTAGCAAGAGCCTAATTAAGTCTTGTGTGTAAACTAGTTTACAAGGGCCCAGATAAATATTGTGATTGTTAATAAAAAAGTGACCATCCAATTGAAGATTATCCAGTAGATGTACACTTCAATTGAGGTTTCAATTGAGGTGGAACTACTTTAAAAATCTGGTATTCTTTATTATTTATGCATTTATCTTTCTACTACTATTTTGTTTGACTTATATTCTATTATTGAATTCTACATTACAACTAATCAGTGACTGCAATTCAATCTTGATTATCAAATAAAAATACTTTGATCATTTTGTTTAAAGACTTCTACTGTTGTAAAACAAATTAGAATCTAAATCAAAAGAGTATTTGTAAAAAGCGAAAGAACAATATTTTTGGGATTAACATAAACCTCTGCCAATAATAGATAAAAGTTAAGAAATCCAATTCAAAAATTAATAAATACGACTCTCAGTATTCTTAAGATATTTTCTTTGCAAGAGTTTGGCTATAAACTTGAACAAATTTTATGCACTAATTAAATTAATAAAATTAATATGACACGTCAAATTAATGAAATTTATGCAATATTTCAAGAAAATTTTTAACTCAACTTTTATATTATTATTAAATTGAACGTCTTTCATAATTTTAGTAATACATTATAGTCCAACTTCATTTTTTACATTATTTTAAGTCTATATCACATATAAATAAAACATAAATTATACATATGACAAATCAAAGTTGAGGAATCCAATAGTGAATGCAATAATGATGGCTCTCAATATTCTAGAGGCATTTGTTTCATCTAAATTAAATCTTGGGAGGATTTGACATTAAATATATTAAACTATTTAATTAGTTTCAAGCAAATTTTCCTTAAAAAACTAAAGATAAATAAAATTGAAAAATATCAATATTGTTTCAACATTAGTTAAACAATACCCTCTTCAAATGAGGAATAAATTTTTCTTACACTATAATTTTTCTCGATTTCAAAATTGAAATTTTATGAAAATAGTTTTTTTTAATGCCACTTAATAGTTATTGTTGTAAACATATTGGCAAATCCCAAAATTCAATGATTACTTCAATCATTCATATTAGTTTAAGTCATGTATCACTTTTGATAATATGTAGAACAAGATAGGATATAAAAAATAATAAATGAATAAAAAAGATAAATAAACAAATTATATAACAAACTAATCAGTTTCAAATGAAAAGATAGAATTAAAACAAATAGGTGACCATTTTATGAACATATTTCATAGGGTACTAATACTTTTTCTACACATAGTCAATCCTCAAATCCAAACTCTAAATTACATAGACCTTATTTTAATGTTCTAATCACATCACTAAAAATGATTGGTGACTCCTTTTAATTGTTCAAATTGACGAGCATTTTAAATTTAGATCTCTCATCTTTCATTTTATACTTTAAACTCATTATTTATGTATGGGGGTCACCCACCATCATCAAGAACATTGCTATAAATGTCAGTTTATATTAAACACAATTTAAGAGTAACCTTAGAAGCACTAACATGCTTGTTTAGAGGTGTGTCGTCCTCATATCCAGAATGTTTTGAAAATTAAATACTTCCTTAGTTTTTTTGGTATGCTTTCTTTTTTTTTTCTATAAAAGAATATATAAAATAAAAATATAAAAAAATGCATGAGAAATTCCTTGACTTTTTTTAAAGGGATAATTATAATTTATTATACTTTAGTTTTATGTCTTTATTTTTTTTTGGGTGAAATATCAATATAAATGTGAGACATTGATACCAATGTTATGATGTGATGCTGATTGTATTTATTAACTTTTTGTATGTCAATATATTTTTTAAATTCAAATGATTAATCTATTTTATTTTATATATATATGTCATGTTGCATTTTATGTTTCTTTTCTAATTTTGTCATGTTCGTATTCATTTGCTTTTTATTAATGTGATGGTGTCCGCTACAAAAAATTACCCCAATTTCCTACAAAATTTTTCAACATATTGTTTCATCAGAGATCCATCATACACTAAAATCCATCAGAAATTTCATAAGAAAATGAGCACAAATTTTTTTTAAAAAAAAAAATCAACGGATTTTAGTGTACAATGGATTTTCAATGGAAAAATTCATTAGAAATTTTAAAAACTTTTAAATCACCATGTGTGTGATCTATCGCTCATTTTCATTTTTTTTTTCTATTTCATCTATTGCATTAGAATTTTTTCTTATTTTCCTAACTTGATTCTTACACTTTTAAGATATTTTTTACAAATCTTAACTAATTAAATTATTCTAACCACTTTATTTTACATTTATACTGATTGTTTTTGTTTAATTGTTATGTATTTTATAGGTTAATTGATTTGTCTTATTTTTCTTTTTGTAGTTTTAGACTTCAATTTCTATTCCAATTTTTGTCACTTTTATTGCTTCGACATTGAGGCTAATAGATATTTTTAATTATCAGTTAATTAATTATTCACAATTTTTTATGTTATTGGAGTTAATCTTCAATTATTAGTTATATTTTCTTATATGTTTAAATTAGGATTCACTATTTATAACTGGTGAATTATATTTAAGAATTATATATATATTTAGTTTAGAAATTATGTATATTTTTAGTTAGACCATATTTTTATCTTAGAAATTATATATATTTATTTTATTAATTTTTGAAATTAATAAATATCTTATAAATATTAATTATTAATTTCCTAAATAGATTTAGTTATTGTTTATTATTTATTAAGTAAGAGAAAATATAATGATAAACAAAATATTTACGGAGTATGAAAATTTCGTAAATATTTTCACTTAAATGTGTAGTGATTTTCTCCTATTTCAATTAACTTTGATAAACAAAATATGAAAATTTTAGAACATCATAGGTAGATGTATAATAGACTTCTTCTAGGACGTAGTGCATATAAGATAGATTTTCTTAATGAGGTACAAGAATTTATCAATTTTACAAAAATTTAGTTAATTTATTTATGTGATAGTCGAATAAGGTGTCCATGCTTCAAATATAAATGTAAAAAAATTTTACTTCATGATGAAATTAAGGTTGATTTGTATATATTTGGATTTAAATATGGTTATTGGTGGTGAACTGATCATAATGAAGAGTGACCTACAGAAAAGGGAGAGTCTTCTAGTGACGTGACACAAAATTTGCATGACATAAGTAATATGTATGAGAACATAGTGTTGGATGTTGGTTAGCTAGAAATTACAACTTATTTTGAATGCAATGTAGAAAAGCCTCCAAATAGGGATGCCCAGAACATTTATGGAATGTTAGAAATTGTACATCAACCATTATGGATAAGTTATACTAACCATTCATAGTTGCCATTAGTAGTAAGGATATTAAGCATAAAATTTAACTTCAACTTATTACAGAATTCCTTTTATCAGCTTATGCAACTTATGATCGAGACACACCCTCCTAATAATGTTGTTCCTCTTAACTTTTATGAAACAAGGAAGTTAGTGAAGAAATTAGGATTGGGCCATCAAAAAATAAATTGTTGGATGAAAGGGTGCATGTTATTCTACAAAGAGGTTAGATTTGATAGATAATGTAAAATTTATGGTTCACCTTAGTATAAGAAATAGAGGATAGGACAAAAGAGTAAAGAAGTTCCATTCAAGAGAATATATTATTTGCCCTTAATCCTCAATTTGTAAACGTTGTATGCTTCGATAAAGACATCTCTTCATATGAGATGGCATCACAATAATCGAAGAAAGATGAGCAAATAGGTGTAAAACAAAAAGTCAATGTCAGCGAATATGAAGAAGGAGATGAAGATGATGTTGACAAAGATGCAAAGGAGGAATCAAACGAATGATACTACCATTTAATGTGTAACATGTTAATTTATTACCTATATATATGAATGTTGAATTACTTCATTCATATTTCAATTTATATGATTATTTTCTAATTATGTCAATTGTGAATATTTGCATATGATAGGCCACAGAGGTACTGGATAATGAGGTAGAGGATAGCAATCTTAGGGATAAAGTTCCCCCCACGATTCTCCTAGTAGCAATTCACCTGCAATTGCTGGCCATAGCCCCCAATTGTTACTTCTCTTGGCTATACTTCATGCCTATACTGCGACTTACATCTAGCTAGATGGAGCCACCTGCACAGGTGTCGACGTAATTGTAGTAGCAATAGGACCCATCGCCAAAGATAACTAGGACACTTTCATAGATGGTGCCTCCATCTTCAAGAGTGGGATCTGTCTCTAGAATGCCTCCACTCCCCAGGGTACCTGTACTTAGTCTCAGGGAGACCATTATGCCATTCAAGATGCATATGTATTCTTGATTATGAACTTTATTTTTTAATTTCTTAATGATGGTTAATTAGGTTTTTCCTGACTCATAAGCATCCAGGCACCATACACCATATTTTGAGCAAGTATGAAGTTGTACGACCTACATGGAAGAGTATTTTGAAGCCCACCCACAAGATGCTATATGCAGAGTTTGAGGTAAAGTTTCAATACTTTGTTTATAATTTAAATTTCTTTTTTTTAACTATTCACTAACTATTTGCTACTTTCCTTGATTTTTAATTGCAGAAGTATTGAAAATGGAACCATTCTTATGAGAATGACATATAAAAGAATTTTAATCACAAGGGTTCCAACAAAATGAAAGATATGATGAATAAGGTGTAGAAAAAGAGGCCTACTCAACCTAGCTGAATCGGGGATGATAAATGTGCTAAGGCCTTCTCAAGTATTTGAAAGACCTTAAATTCAAGTCCAAGTCCAAGCAAAATAAGAGGAACAGGGCATCAGATGCAGCTGGACAGGGTTCCTCCCTACATACTGATGGATCCATCCTCATATCAAAGCATCAGTTGCCCATGGTAATATTATTTTAACTTAATCTTATTTGTGCCATTTACATTATTGTAGTTACGTTCATATCACAATCTATATTGTCCATAAAAATTTTCATATTGTGTAGATACTTGAGATTGGGATTGAGCTGCCCTTGGACAACTTGTTTCGCTACACCCACACCCAGACAGGTGGCTAGTAGGTCTCGCCTTGAGCTGCATAATTCTATCTACATGTATATGCTGCCACCGCTGCTACCCCTATGGTTGGTAGTTCAAGCACCACCAGTTGGAGGTCTCGGACAACTGCAACAATAGCGGAATGTTACTCGGGATCAAGAGACTGATAGTTAGTTCTCCAATCTTAGGTTATAGTTATATTTTTATGTTTTTATTTGAATAATATGTTTCATACATCATTAATTTGAATAATACAATTCATGATTTATTTTAATAATTTTATATATTTATATCTATTTATGTGCGTCATATTTTAATTTTTAAATTAAATATTAATTTTTAGATATTAGAATTAAAAAATATTAAAATTAATTTTTAATACTAATCAAAATTATTTTAATAAAAATAAAAAATAGAGTTTCAAAAAATTATATTAAATAAAATTTTAAGAAATTGTATTCTTTTCAACGAATTTCCAACACTTTTTTGGGTGACTTTCCAATAGATAAAATAGAAAAAAAAAATTATATAGACAAATCATCCCTTCAAATCTGTCAAAAATAATTTTTTTATCATAATTTCACCGAAGACCATTTTCTATTAGAAATTCACTGGAAAACATGATTTCTTTTCTTTGAAAGTATGAAAGAAACCATTCTCTTCGAGGAGTATTTTCCTCTGAGTAAAAGTCATCTTTCACAAATTTCATTTCAATTTTGAATTTAGAAAATTCTTTCTTTTGGTCCATATTCATTTGACATATGGATAATCATGGGTCATTGTAGAGCAAGATGGAGATAAAGAACCTTCAAATTCTTCATCTTCAACTTGTTCTTTTCCTTTTGAAATATCTTTTGAATAAATTGGTTTGGGTATCCTAGAGGTAATATTTATTCTTCTAAGATTCGCAATAGATAAAGACCTCCTAAGACTAGAGATATCTACTGGGATAGTTGAGTTATTTAAGCTAGAAACTACAGATTTCCTAGATTCTAGCTTAAGTAAATTTGGTTCAATTATTCTGGGTATTTCTAAACTATTCCTATGAAAGAATTGGTCTATTTGTCTAGAATCATGCTGAACAAAATGAGCTACTTTGTGAACATATGAGACTAATTATCCATATGTAAGGGTTTCATATGGGATAATCCCATTATGATGATTTCTAATTTTATCCCTAACCTTATCTCCTAAGGATCTAGGGAGTTCTGTAAGGAATTTTTCCTTCCAAAAAGGTTGGTTGCTATCAGACCTAGCATAGATTCTGCTAAAAAAGGCATTCTTATACCAGGCAAAATCTCCTAAGGTCTTACATTTGAGATTTGACAATAATTCTACTAATTTATCTTTTCATAGGTTGGGATCTCCTATGAAATGTTTGGTGATCGTAAAAATCAGGGTATTTACTGCAACTGAGACCTCATCCCCGTCTGAGTCACAGATGATTTCTCCATCCTGATCAATCTTTACTGATCCTAGGATTTGATTTTTCTTTGATTCAGTGAGATGTTCATTCCATCATCCTTTTAGTTGACTAATAAATCCTGCTACTAAAACATGTACTATGGTGCTATCATTGTAGCCATATACAGTTTGATAGACTATACTAACTATGGTCATTTGATGTAAAACATTTAGAATTTCGTATTCAGACTTATCATTTATGTTCCATTCATAGATGTTATTCCTGTTGTAGGAATTCTGAATCATGAAAGGCTTTTCTAATGGACTAATGTCTGGAAATTTGGGTAAAGGACTAGTTGGTGGTTTAGGTTTCCAACTTTGAATGGCTTGGATTACTTCTAGCCTAAGGTCTTCATCTACATCTGAATTCTTTTTAGATGTTTTCTTCGAAGTCTTACTTGAGGCTTTGTCCAAGACCTGAATTTTTTGTATACTATTATTGCTAAACTGAGGTGTCTCAGGAACTTTTAGGACTTTGGATGATGACTTTTGTTCTAATTACTCAGAATTTATTTTCTTTGCCAGGGCTAATTGGTGCTCTAACTGCTCTATCATCTTAGCAATTTTGATTTTTCCTATTGCTTTGAATCTTTGAGCCTTGTTGAGATTTCTCTACTTATCCTTCGGTATTTCATAAGGTTTAAATAGAGCTTTGTCTATTACTTTTCCTCTTATACAAGCTTTTGAACTATTACATGTAGCTTCTTCAGCTAGTATTTGGTTACCTAAGGCCTACAGATACTTATTAGTATAGTTGTTTTGTTCCATCAAAGATTGTATATCTTTGGCTAAAATAGGTTGAGCTTCATCCTTCACCTTGAAGGGTGCAGCTACAATGGGTTTTTCTCGATTTGAAGTTTCCATTTAGAAAGGCTTTTGTGGAGGTAACTTAGAGATTACTCTTTCTCCTTTCAAAGTTTTCCACTTTTGGGTTAACCTAGTTTTGACCCTAACTGAATCATGGAAAGGGTAATCTATATCCTTCATCTTAGAATATAGTTTAAACCAGTCAAAGAATGGATAATGAAATTTTCCCTTTTTCATGAATTTGAACCATTCTTCATGAAAATGGTCTTTTTGAAGTCTGGAAAATTTTGAAAGAAACCATTCTCTCTAAGGTGTATTTACCTTTGAGTAAAAGTCTTCTTTCAGAATTTTCACATCAATTTTGAAATTTGAAGAATTTTCCTCTTGGTCCATATTCATTTTAATTCAGGGTATTCTTCATTCATCATTATGGAACTGGTTGGAGATAAAGATTCTTTTTGATCTTCTCCTTCAATTTGTTCTTTCGCTTTTTCAGAAACATTTGAGTAAACTGATTTAGTGATTCTAGAGGTATTATCTATCCCTCTATGGTTTATAGAAGAGAGAAATCTCCTAAGACTGGAGATATCTACTGGGATAGTTGAATTTGAACTAGAAGCAATTGATCTTCTAGGTTCTATTTTTGGTAAAGGATTTGGTTCAGTTATTCTGGGTAAATCTAGACTATTCCTATGGAAGAATAAGTCCACTTGTCCATAATAATGTTGAACAATTCTAGCTATTTCTGAGCTAGCTATTTGGGGTCTAGTTGCTTTAGGTAAGACTAACCTCGAGGATAATCTATCTTATCCCACTCAATCACTATTGGCTTTTGTATCCTAGCTTTAGAGGTATTAGTCATAAAGTAAGTTGTTTCTCCTCTAAGGCTGCGTGGTTTGATGAGTCCAGTACTCTTGGAGTTGTGTAATTTGTATTTGATCCTATAGGTTATCACTACAGGAATGGTTCCAGGTTTCATGCTATAACCATGCAATTTGACATTTAAAATTATTAAAGGTTCCCTAAAAGTCTCTCTTAAACAAATAGGGATATTTGGAAAACTATTGAAGTATAACCCTTGGGATATGCTACTTTCAACTACTCCTATTAGAGAATCATTGAAATTATCATGTCTACTATCCCTAAGGACAATCAATATAGTCATGTTTAGTCCTAGCCTGGTCATGGGACTAGCAGCAATTTGAACACAACCAATATGCATATAATTATAATTTGATCTAAACCTTTTAAAATCCTTTTCTGATAAAAAAATGTAAATTCCTCTACCAGTGGGTCAATATTTATAAATTTTTCTTCAGTTTTAATCACATATTTAGATTTTGTGAAAAACTAAAAATTTGATTTGTAAAGTTCATGATCAAGAATATTTGGAAGTTCCCAATCATCAACATCTTTGTTGAAATCTTCAAAATCAACTTGTTCTTTGTAAATCGATTTTGAATTTTCTTTAAATTTGATCTTTGAATTTGAAACATTTGAAGACGATGTTGATGAAAATGAAAATCGTGAAGACAAAGAACGATACATGATAAATAAGACAAACAAACAAACAATACCAAAATGAACTTCTACTGGTATCAAAGCTTTCTGGTTCCATAAAGATCTAAATATGAACAGAGAATTATCCTACCTAATAAAACTCATGTCAATGTTTCAATATGATTTAACATATCTGAATAACTCAGCCACCTCCAATTTTCAAACATAAGAGCAACAAAGATAGGGAGTACTCATCCTTTCTTTCTCTTTTCCTTACTCATACTCAGACTTTCCATCCCCTAACGAACTTATGTTTTCCTCCTAAGTGCTTAACCAGTATATTCAGATTGGTCAATCATATTTAAAGATTAATATAGGCCTTATATGAGCAACATAGTTCTCAATTCATAAATCTACCTCTACTTCCCTATAAGCTTTGATGCGAAAATAGCCGTGAGGATCGATGGTGCTAAAAAAGAAGTAAAGGTCATAGATGGATTGCTAAATAATTATTAGATTTGAGAAACTTACAATTTGGTTAAGGGCTCTAGACAACTCCTAACCAAGTTAGGGTAGCACAAACAATACCAGGAAGCAATGGATATAGATGGATTATGATATTATTGGATACCTTACAAATGGGATTTGGGGGTATTTATAACAAAATTTGAAAATACCATTACAAGTTCACTATTTGTTATAGTGTAATGCTATAGTGTATAGTAACTACTGTAGTGATCTTACTACAATAATTGATTTGAAATTCGAATATGCATTTTTTCTTTTGGACTAAAAGTGGATTCCTCTTATTTTGTCAGCACTGAAAGATGGTTTGTCTTCTTCCGCTAACACTTTTAGAAATTGAATTTGAGTTTGAATTTGCATTTCATTTGGACTACTAGTCATCACTGAGGTTAATTCCAAAGCAATCGTCTTCATTTGACTAAGCATAATCCTTAGCAGCTTCTGAATCATTTGAAGCACATGATTCTACTTCTTTTTCATTTGTGAGCTGTTTGAGAATTTCTTGTAGCTTCTGAACATAATCTTGCATTGAAGATATTGAGGCCAATGTTGCTGTAATTTGTGATTTATTCTGGAGAAATTATTAACTTCCTTCCTTGGCATTTTTGTGGAAGTGCGGATTCTCCTAAGACAACCATTTCTGGATTTCATAAATGTGGGCTTTATTTGAATATTTGTAAGATCCCTACAATTTGATAAAGAATTTTCTTTAAAGGACAGGCCATTTGGATAAATCATTTGATTTTGAATATTGATATTCCCATATAAAACACCATGAAAGACCAATCTTTGAGAAAAATTGGAGAAGAATAGAAAAGTCCCTATGATTTTCATTATCAAAGCAGAACTTGAAGGTATTCTACCCTTCAGAAATCTTTTTTGGGAAATTTCAAGAATAGAACAAAAAATATCGCACCACCTGAAAAATCAATTTGGAAATTTATAATTTTTGTTTTAGTTGAAGAAAAATAACCAAGAATGCTTTTGGGTTTTGTTCTGGTAACATAAGTAAAACCATATGGTTCCTAGGGAATTGAAAACTTTTTGATTTGATTGGGATCTTTTTCCCAATCTATTGGAGATAAAACTTTTTTTTTTGGCAACGATTTTGTTTGTTGTTGGTGTAAATACAAAGACTATCAATACATGAACTATAAATCATCTATTAATTACTATTGTTCCTTAGCTACTTTGTGGGTTTATAATTTTGAAAACGTATTTAAATATATGATACAATAGTATTATTTACACTATTAATATTTCACTCTATTTTTATATATATACAATCAATTTAATGCAAACATTGTCATAAACGTGGAAGATATGGGGTGATAACATTATAATACATCTAACACCCATTTTTGCAACACATGAATTTAAAAAAAATGTACTATTGTAAGGAAGAGTTTTTTTTTTTGGAAATTTTAGTTTACACATACTTGCATACTCACTTGATTATGAACAAATGGATGATAATTTCATTTGATACAATAATATTTTTTTCTTATTTTTCTATCAAATCAAACAAGAAAATATGATCTTTCATCTATTTTATTGATTCAAGTGAAACCTAAATTGTCGTATCTCTATTTTCAAATAAGGGTTCTCTGATAATCTCAATTAACCAAATTATTGCTGGAATTATTCAATAGGATACATTCTAATCCTTAACACATGGCTTGTAAAGAAAACATAATAAATTATAAAAATTAAGATTTAAGATTAGCCAGAATTACCTAGCAAAAGTATTAGATGCTAAAGTCATCCCAGATCTAGATTCTTGCAATGTAGAAGGGAGAGAGACTATCCCTAGGACAATTGGAGTAGTACTCACAAGAGAATTTTATCTCCTCCACTGCCTTGTATAAAAAAAACTGCTAAGGGCTCTTAATCAGGGGGCAAATCGAAGTCTGAAGGTGGTAAGGCAAGCTGAGTCGAGTGGTCTCAGTTATAGGAGTAGTCCTTCCTTTATGTTAGTTCCTAACGTATTGGTTATCATATTTAAAATCTCTTGCATTCCATGTTTCCAAAATGGATCCTATCAAATAGTTCACATTTTCTATGATTATCTTTATTTGGGGAATCCTTCTTAATAGACAACATGTTTTGATTATATCAATGCCAATCGAACTCATGTTATTAGCTATGAATTTGAACCTTTGGTATTTTTTCTATTTCTTCGGATGATATGATGGGTTGATCATGTGCTTCATTGTTTCCAATAGTGGTAACTTCAAAATCTGCTATTAGGTTAGGAATTTCATTGTAATTTTTCGAGTCTGAGGGACTATTGCTGTAGAATTTGTTAATAGCATTCAAGATCAAACTTGACTCCTAAAGAATTACCAAAATGCAAAATTCTCTTTTCTTCTTTTGTTCTCTTCTTTCTTTTCACTTTGTTGGCAAGGTTAGGGCCTATCTCACTGGTCGAATGCATCCAAAGCTATGATAAATATATAAAATATGCTATTTGCTATTCCATCTATTTGTACATTAAGTTCAAAGAAGATCTCAATCTATAATGAAGAAATTATCTCTAATCTATAACATTTCCTTTTTTGCCTCCCCGTTTCTAGCTGACAAATGATCGAAGAAGCTATGGTTGTCCAGGCCAATCGATTTTACCTTCTCTTTTAGACAAGACCTTCCCTCTTTCTTGCATGTAGGCTGCCTATTTGCTAGCTGGGTTTAGCACGTTCGAAAGCCAGAAGATAGAAGCCCAATAAGTTAGGTCGACAAGAGGTTTAATCATTGGCCATTTTGATCTTTTTGGAATAATTTTTTGAATTTAAAGGAAGTAGGCAAGCTAGCCTATTTAGCAAGTGCAGGCTTGAAGTTGTCCTATTTTGGCTCTTTAATCAACTATTTCTTATCTTTCCTGCTGGAGAAGTAGAAAAGGAAGTTACTTTGAAGGTGAAGCTAAAATTCCTCAACCTACAGATTCTTCTAACTTCAAAGATTATTTTGTATACTTGGAGGAGCATAAATTTAATTTGGTTAAGGACTCTGACCTTATTCCTTCCAAGAGGCTATGTCTGGTTATGAAAAGCTTACAACGGTTGGCTACTATAGAGGATGAATTGGCTTCTACAAGGAAGAATGATGTTTGGAAATCGGTGGAGTTACCTACCAGCTGTAAAACTATAGATTGTAAATAGGTCTTTAAGACCAAGTGGGATGCAAAAGGGGAAATCGGGATATATAAGGCTAGACTTATGGCTAAGGGATATTATTAGAGGGAAGGCATTGATTATAAGGAGACTTACTCTCTAGTATCCACAAAAGACTCCTTTTGAGTTATGATGGCATTGGTTGCTCATTTTGATTTGGAGCTCCATCAGATGGATGTTAAAGACTGCCTTTCTGAATGGTGATTTATACGAGGATATGCACATGGATCAACCAGATGGTTTTATTGAAAATGGCAAGAAACTTATGGTGTGTAAATTTAAGAAGATCCATTTATGGATTGAAATAGGCCTCTAGACAATGGTATCTAAAACTTGACAATGTTATTTGTTTTCTTGGTTTTAAAGAAATGTAGTTGATCAGTGCATTTACCTGAAGAATAGTAAGAGTAAATTTATTATCCTTGTTTTATATGTTGATGATATCCTCTTGGCCAATAATGATATAAATCTTCTATTTGAGACTAAGTAAAAGTTGACAACACATTTTGATATAACAGATCTTAGCGATGTCTTTTTTGTATTAGGTATTGAGATCCATCGTGACAGATCACATGGTATTCTTGGCTTGTTGATGGGTCAGTTTTGTCGAGGTCGAATCACATTAATAATTTATAAAATTGAAGTTACCTAAACTATTTGTAGCATAGGCAATCCAGGTCGAATCGAAGGATCATATTAGAATGATATTACCAATCTAATTAGGAGATGTAAATGGGGGGGTTGGACAGAAATGAAGCTAAACTAATCCTAAGCTAAACTACACTA
>JANHAO010004427.1:0-24252 GCA_026873985.1 Saraca asoca | reverse complement strand
TTATTTCTTCATTATTGATTTGGATAGTTGAATTGTAAGAATTCTAGTAATTGAAATAGCTTCCCTGTGGGATCGACCCGTATTTGTCGGTACTAGCTACAACTTCGCCGTGCACTTGCGGATATTTTAAACGTACATCAACTTCATTAGTAGAAGAATTACTTCAGAGGGTGAAGCAGTTAGAGGCACACCCTCGAGCTCAAGATGATCGAAGTTGCTTAAAGGATCAAACTCCTTTCTCCAAGGAAATTAAGATGGAGTCTCTCCCTTATAAGCTCAAAATCCCTTCTATCCTGCTATACAATAGGGATAGCAACCCGTGCAAACACCTGGATATGTTCAACGTCCAGATGGATCTCTAAACAAGTAACCCCCTGATTAAATGTTGTATCTTCCCAGCTACATAGGGAGATGCACCTCAGACGTGATTCAGGAGCCTTCCAGCTCACAACATCAATAGTTAGGAAGAATGTCAGAAAACTTTTCTCAATCAATATAGGGCACTGAAGAGGCAGCTCATGCCCCCTATCACCTCACTATAATCTTTTAGCACAAGCATGAGTCATTGAAAGATTACATCGCCTGATTCAAGCGTGAGCTCGATAACGTGGAGAGCCCATCCGATGAAAGCATCTTTACAACGATCTCGACAAGGCTTCGTAAAGATGGCAAGCTATACAAAAGTCTATACAAATCCCCTGTGGCAGATCTGGGCAAATTTTACGATCAAGCTACCAAGCAAATTAGATGGGAGGAGACCTTTGGTTCAGAGAATCAAAGGGACAAGACAAGTAGCTCTGAGTAGAGTAAGAAGAAGAGTAATCATGAAAATATCAAGGCTATTTCTGACAGCCATCCAGCCAAAAAGGCTAGGACTGAACGACCTCCACACCCAGGTCGCCATAAGCACTATAGTGTCTTATCAGATACTCCAGATAAAATATATGCAACTGAAAGAGATAGAGAAGACTTTAGGAGACCTTATCCCATGAGAACTCCCCCCGGACGCTGAGATGTAAACAAATTCTATGCTTATCATAATGAAATTGGCCACAACACTTCAAACTATCGTCCGCTTAAAGATGCAACCAAGGACCTCATCAAAAGGGTCATTTGAAGGACTATGTGGTGTGACCTATGGGGCACCAGCTTCTATAGCTTCAACAAGATCCTGGCCAAGAGCAAGCCCCTGCAATGAGAATTATACACTGATCATGTAATGGGGCATATAGCCACTCTAACTTTTGATTGTTAATCTTTGAATGAATTACCGGTAAAACACCAGTTCAATGGCAAGTTCTCACCCTTATTGATCTTACAGCTTTCTAAGTCCATGCATGTGACCTACTCTTTGGCACCATATGTATGTAACCTCATGCTCATGTATGTGCCTACTTTTCGGCACACATGCATGCAACCAGCTTTCTAAATCCATACATGTGACCTACTTTTTGGCACCATATGTATGTGACCTTGTGCTCATGCATGTGACATACTCTTCAGTACCACATACATGTAGCCAGCTTTTTAATTCCATGCATACGACCTACTCTTTGGCATCGTATGTATGCGACCTCGCGCTCATGTACGTGACCTACTCTTCAGCACTACATGCATACAGCCAGCTTTCTAAGTCCATGCATACGACCTACTCTTTGGCACCACATGTATGCGACCTCGTGCTCATGCATGTGACCTACTCTAAGTCTATGCATGCAATCTACTCTTCGACACCACATGTATGTAACCTCACGCTCATGCATGTGACCTACTCTTCAACACCACATGCATGCAGCCAACTTTTTAAGTCCATGCAAACGACCTATTTTTCGGTACCACATGTATGCGACCTCATGCTCATGTATGTGACCTATTCTTCAGCACCACACGTATGCAGCCAGCTTTCTAAGTTCATGCATATGATCTACTCTTCGGCACCACATATATGTGACCTCATGCTCATGCATGTAACCTACTCTTCAGCACCACATGCATACAGCCAACTTTCTGTGTCCATGCATGTGACCTAGTCTTCCACATGAAATACATGTAGTCAGCTATATTAAATCCTTACAAGCGACCTAATGCTCGTAGCTCTCATGCAACTTAATGTTCGCAGCTCGCATGCGATTTCTCAGCAAACACAGCTCTGATGCGACCTGCCTATGAACTATCCATTAACAACCAAGGCACTTTGATGCCCAGCTCATTGTTCACTGAGAAGCATGGCCGATTGGTTATTCAAGTATCTTATTTCATTGTGATTTACAAAAATTCATACTATCAGCTATCATGTGCAGAATATTCAACATGCAAGAGTCGTGAAGAAAATCTTCATTCATTAAAAGCCTCATTCAATGAGGTAAATTTACATCGTTGAGATTCAAAATACAAATCAAAACAGAAGAAGCCTACAGCTATTACATTCTAGAAAGAAGATTGGCTCTTATGAGACAAACTCCAGCCAGCACCAGCAAAAGGGCCGACAAACGTGCTTGCTCCTCAATCTTCTTCTAGCCACCCTCCTTGGTTCAGGCCCCTTTCCACGAACTAATCCCCTCAGAGTTGAGGAGTTAGCAGGCGTGGCTGGAGGAGAAAAACCCTACAGAAAAACTATGGAGAAGTAATCCAAGATCTACATAAGACTTCCCAACAGCCAGCAAGAGAAGCTATTCATAGGAGTCACGTGCGGCAAGCCATTCATGCCTCATAATCTCATGCAGCAGACCATACATGCCAAATTACCAAAAACATGGGGGGCTTATCCGAAGTACCCATCAGTGCACACAATGAAGGAGGAGGAACTCCTCATGCTTTAAATAAACGGGCCTGATCTCATCAAAGAGTCTAGGAGAAACTCCTAACCACTCTCATTAAATGCTTTAGAAGAAAATGAGGCAGACTCATTTGTGGCAGTGAAACATGTATAACATGAGGTATGGCCTTGATCAGATGAAACAACAGGCTGAGCGAAGACTTTGATTGCATGACAATCCATAAAAAAGGCCCTTTGCTAGTAAAGTTGTTCAACTCCCAGCCCATGAAGTGAGCTAAGAGTTGGGGGGCTTATGTTATGGGCAATTTTCAGTTCTGTGAAATGGGCTAGCAAAGGCTCAACAGCAGATTAAGTCTAAGAGAGAAAAGAGCCAAGCTCGCTTGGTCGCTAACCACACAAGCACAGAACAGGACAGAAGCCCCAGCTCGCTAAGGGACAAGATCCGACTTGCATAGCCAGCAACTTGCTTTACGCAAGCTTGCATTGCCAAAGGAGAGCTCAAGAAGCTCATCCATGCTAACCAAAGGCTAGCGGCGACCTAGAGTTTCAGCTTGCACACATTGCACCTCGCCCAGCAAAAGAGCTCATCAAGGGAAAACCTGAAGCAAGTGCCCTCTTAGACTTGGTTTGTGGAACTAGCCTGCAAGAAATAGCATCATGAGTCCATCGGCAGAAAGCAAGCTATAGAAGTCAGCTAATAGTCTGTAGAAGCCATTTTGTAGTAGTTTAAGTTATCTTGTATATTTATTTTGATGTAACAGAAATACAAACTGTGTAATTACAATTGTAACCTCCCCAGTATCTATAAACAAGAGGAAGGAGATCACTGTAAGTAAGCCTAAACGGAGATACTGTAACACTACTAAAATCTCTCCAGACTAATAAAATGCTACCGTGGATGTAGGCACAGGTGCTATCCAGTTTTGGCCGAATCACGTTAAAAATCCCTTAAGTGTTAGCTGTTCTTCCTCTATCCTTCCTTTTCATCTTTGTTAGCTTAACCAGAAAGCAGTTTGAGTTCCAGAAAAACATCTCAGATTGGTTGGATTTTGATCGGACTGAAATCCACCGTCAACAAAGATAAATTTTTATTCTTATCAAAATTAATCTATTGAATCTAGTGCAAGTCTTGGAATGAAAGATAAAATAAATCAGATTATTATCATTTTGAGAAAAAAAAAATTTAAAAAAAATAAGTGTAGTTATTACCGGTATGCGCGCGGCAAGCACCCCACCCGAGACAGTTAAATCTTGCTTCCCGCGTTGTCTACACGTTTCCGTGACGTACAGCATGTCATTTTTTCCATTAGATCTTTTAACTCTCTCCATATTCTCTCCCTCTAGATTTTCTCCCTTGACCGTTCCAATAGTGGTTACTGTGTTCAATCCCTAGTCGTTGAACCTTCAAACCCTTCTTCAATGGCTACTCAAAACGCTGATCGCAAAAATTCTCTCTACCCAGAAGTTATCGTTTCGAATCCTGATGCATCGGCACCATTCCTTTCGGATCAGAACGGTATTCACCCCTCTTCATCATCATCCCATCTCTACCCCACGATCGACATGAGCGACCTTGTTGAAAACCTTTTTCCTGAAGAAAAATTTGATGACAGTCCTCCTTCTGCTTCTGCCCCGCCATTGGCCACCGAAGAAGTCCTCATTAAGATTTCAGGTGCCATTCTCAACCTTATTGATAAGCAATACAGTGTTGAACTTGCTTGTGGCGATTTCACTGTGGTCCGTCTCCGCCAGGGTGATAATGTTGTTGCAGTTCTTGCTCGCGTGGCCAATGAGATTCAGTGGCCATTGGCTAGGGATGAAACTGCGGTTAAAGTTGACGATTCGCATTACTTTTTTTCCTTCCGGGTTCCAAAGGGTCATGGTAACGGTTCAGATTCGAGTGATGAAGAGGATACTCGGAAAGGGGATGATTTTTTGAGCTATGGGTTGACAATTGCGTCCAAAGGACAAGAGAGCTTATTGAAGGAGTTGGATAAGATTTTGCAGGATTGTAGTAACTTCTCAGTGCAAAAGGTGTCCGAGAGTGCGAAGAAAAAAGGGGAGGTTTTGGATAGCTCATTGGTGAAGGAGATTTCTCCTGCAGATTTGAAGTCAGAGAAGAATAAGAAGATGATGGAGAAGAGATGTGCTGCATACTGGACTACATTAGCTCCAAATGTGGAGGATTATAGTGGAACGGCTGCAAGAATGATTGCCGCAGGATCTGGACAAATGATTAAGGGGATATTATGGTGTGGTGATGTGACAGTGGAGAGGTTGAAATGGGGAAATGAAGTTATGAAGAAGAGGATAACAAAAACTACAAATTCAGAGATTAGTCCTGAAACCTTAAAACGGATTAAAAGGTATGATTTAATTTTTGTTTTTTTTTTTTTTTGGGGGGGGGGGGTTTGTTGGGGTTAAGTTGGTTAGAACAGGTCTAAGTACTTACTCACCCATTGATACTAAAGGTTGGCAATTACTAAATTACGAGAGCTGTGATGTAAACTGATGAATTTTTTTATACACCTCACTGGAACAAAAGTAGGTATCTTTCTGTTTTTGATATGGTTTGTTACTGAAAATAATTAATTCTGGTGAGACTTATAAAAACGCAATTTTTATGTAGTTGAGCATATGTTATAATAATACACAAGGAACCTAGAAGCAGGATTTGCTACTTATTTCTGTTATTGTTATTCCCATTTTGATAGAATTGTTTCAGTTTAAGCATTTTATAACTGACATTTTGACCATATGCTTGATGCTTATATAGGGTTAAGAGAGTGAGTAAAATGACAGAGAAAGTCGCAAACGGCGTCCTCTCTGGAGTTGTGAAAGTCACTGGATTTTTTGCTAGTTCACTCGTAAATTCAAAAGCAGGGAAAAAAATTTTCAGCCATCTACCAGGGGAAGTTTTACTTGCATCATTGGATGGATTCAGTATGTCATTATCTTAATACTAGCCTTTTATACTGCTTATGATTAATGTGTATCACAATATTGTGTTTGAGTTCTTACTGCTAGTCAAACATTTGCCAATAAAAAATAAATATATATAACTATGTGATTTCTTTAATATTCTCTAATTACATTGGGTCTCATCTCTCGTACTACAATTGTTTATGTCTAGGATGTTCTAGGAGATACATAGATAGATACAAATCTGATGCTCTTGGTTGGGCATGGCATGTATCAGTAGGGGGTTGACAGTGAAAAATTGGGATTCACCCTCATATATTTTTAAGAACTGATATGCAGTGGATATACTAAAGTTTCATTAAGAAATCTCCATTTATAGTTTGGAATTTGGAGTCAGAAACTTGTTATATATGAATATGTATATAATTCAATTTACAGAGCCTTTCTCACTCGAATATTTGAATCACTATCATGATACCTTGTTGGGGAATAAAATGCAATTTGAATGAAATGCAAAACAGGATGTATGCTCATTTAATATGTTTCTCCCTGAATGTAATCTGAAGGTATGCTCTTATTAATGTGCAGTCTTGCAGTTGTGCCATGAGTCTTCCCCTAGCCCTGATACCAATTGACGAAGCAAGAGAAGAATCAGGGTTATGAGAACATGGCTGGTCTTCTGGTTAAGAAAGTAGGAAGTTACATTTAGGGTATATAAACCACTAAAGATCTGAAAATGATATTACTGAATTTGACTAATACATTAACGTTGTAGGACCCATGCTTCTGTATCAGTGTCATTCTTTGCATCTGTCTTTCAAAACTCTGGGTTAGCTGAAATACATCATATTTATTTTCCTTCCTTGCAAATAGGCAAAGTTTGTGATGCTGTTGAAGTAGCTGGGAAAAATGTCATGTCAACATCATCCACTGTAACAACTGAGCTTGTCAACCACAAGTAAGTTTGATAGATGCAATATCTAGGGCATAAAATACTAGTAGAAGAGAAAAAGAAAAAAGAAAATGAATATTATGGACAGCGTTTGGCGATAACTTGATCTGGCTTTCTTAAACTGGTAATTAAATGTCTAGGCTTGCTAGCCCTACTGCTATGTTGATATTATGGGTAAGTAACAACAAAAGGAACCAGCAAACAAGAAATGCATGTGGATTGCTTTAGGGTGAACTGCCATTAGGCTTCTTTAAACTAGTAATCTGAATTCTATTGTTGCTTACATTCATCACAAGGATGTTGGCATCCAAGTAATTCAATTCCTTTTACAACTTGTCGGGGCCATGGAGGGTAAATCTAGTTGACCTGTATACCTGTAGGTATGGAGAACAAGCTGCTAAGGCAACAAATGAAGGGCTTGGTGCTGCTGGTCATTCTATGGGGACTGCATGGGCTGCTTTTAAAATCCGAAAGGCTTTTAATCCTAAGAATGTAATTAAACCTACCACCCTGGCCAAATCTGCTGCTAAAGCTGTTGCTGCTGAAAAGAAGGCTAAAAAGTCCAAGTGATTTAAGGCAGGAGTTCTTGAATGGAGGGGTTGGCCATCCTAACATCAAAAGCTGCTTTCCATATCCCACATCTCTCCTATGAAAAAGTATTAATTATTCTGTTGTGTTAGTATCTTTGTATATATTGTAGATGAGGATATTGATGTTTGATTGAATTTTTTTAATTTCTTTTTATATATGTGGCAACTGTATTCTGCTTTGGAGACAAGAACTTCGGGCATTTTACTGTAATGAATTTGACTACCGGTTCTCTACAATTTGAAGCGCCCTTTTTTTCTTTTTTATATCTGGGTTACATATTTTGAAGTACTTTTGCATAATTTATGTTTAGTGGAGCGCCATAGTTTAATACTGTGCTGCTTTTAGGTACAACAAATTTGAATGTGTTCTGGAAGCATTGGAAGCTTTTGTACTGGAGTTAGTTCACTATGGTAAATGGCCAATCCAAGTAATTTTTTTAATTATTCTGAAATCCTTAGAATTAATTGTTGTACCTAACTGATAATAGCCTGTAAACTCTACATACATTACCGTCTTCTATCCATGTTGTTTAGGTGGGTGCTGGTGCTATAGCTTGTTAGTTAAATTATTTTGATCAATTTTCTATTTTTGAATGTCGCTTCAGTTGGGTTTACATAACTTTCTTCAGTGCTTTTCCTAATCCTTTTGCCTGCAATCCTAGAAAATTAAGTGTGATAAATTGTCAATTTTTCCATGAACTTTTCACATTTTCTATCAGATATTTTGGGCTCTGATTGTTTATTACTCACTTTCTTTTTCCTCGTCCCATTGACGTAGTGAAACATCACTGTTATAGCCAATGGCAGAGAGCCTTCCCTAATCAAGGAAGGTTGTAAACACTCAGTTGTTATACAGTGGACTGAGATTGTGCCATTAACCTAATCTTGTTTTCTTATCCGTGCTATGAACACAGTCTCTTTCCATCGCCTTCAGAAAGAGAAGGCAATTAAATGCTTTGCATAGGGGACAAAAACAGTAGTGGACCCAGCAGCGGATGTTGAGATCTGCATCTGCTCACGGAGAAATTCTATCCTACGGTGGGAGATTTATTTATTTCGGTGAAAGAAATAGATTTATTGCATTCAAATTCTATTTTCGATCTTGAATACCCTTTTACTTGAACAATAAGATAGAGTTCTCCTACTCGTGCGAAAGAAATTCTTGCATGTTTTTCTTCTAAACAGTTTCATACTCGAGATCAGTAGTATATGTTGATTTCACTCATCTCTCACGAGTAAGACCCGATTGTGAGTGTAGTATGCATGTAGCTGGCACAACTTTCCCAGGTATAAATCTAATAATAGAGTATATATGTATAGCTAGCACAACTTCTGTTTATCTGCTACACCAGTGCGTAACTCATTAGAAATTGAGGTTATACGTCAGTGGGTTGTTGGAGGCCTCTTTAGCCGATGCTGATGCTTAATAAAACAAGATGGGGATGGCCATTATTGGAGCACCTGCCTCTCACGATGGTGACGTTTTTCCTTTAAATGTGTACCGCAAACTCTTGATTTTCAATGGCTACATACTTCTCTAAGTCTAAGCAGCGAATCAAATGCCTGCTGCTTTTCCGTGAAAATCTAGTCCGTCCTTATTGTAATATATGTAATGTGTGGATCCTTAACCTAAACCTTAATATATTATAGATAAGTATAATAGAGTGCTTGTTATTATGATATAAAGTGGAAATTACTGTAACAAGTGGCCGCCCACTGCCATCTTATTAAATTTTTAATTCTTTCTAAAAACTTACTAACAAAAATAAGAAAGACTACGTGTATTTTCTTTACGAAGGAGATTTTATTCATATATATATATGTATGTATATATATATATACACACACACACACAATCTGCATCATATCTTAACACCATCCAAAACACATGATAATATGCATGCATCTATTAAGTTACTATTTTATTTTGCTCTCATCTAATTCTCATATCCTATCTGATAAAACTTCATAATCCATATGGCATACCAAACAGTGAATGACTGGTTAATAGATTATTGTAATCTCTCTCAAGGAAAATGAATTCTCGAAGTGCCTGTCAAGATGCTTAGCTAGGATCTCTTTGCACAAAAGTTTATTATTTTTTATTCTTTTTGACTGCTTGGGATAGAAGTTCTAATGAAGCCAACTTAAAAAAACAAAACCTGAGATTTTTCAACTCCTGTTGCTGGACCTTGGGAATTAATTCCTTCTTGGCCACAGCAACACTCATCTTAAAATAAGATTTGAATATTTGTGGATGTGACCGAATTGGAACCTTCGACCACTCCTCTCTCTTTTGCTAGTGCTCACAGATTTTGCATATCAAGCTATTGCTTGCTTGCTTGCTGCCAATATGTTTGTGCATTGAGAGTGTACGCCCATTGCTGGGTTGAATTGAACTCGACCATGTCAATATGGAAAATGCTTTCATATGTTTATCTATTCAACTTTGAATATTGCTATACTTTGGCTGTATCGTACCTTGTTTTTCTTATCCCATTTTTATTGCAGCAAGGGGTTCCAAAGTCAGGTGAAATGCACTAACAGTCCCCTTTATTGGGTCTGTTCGATTCAATTTATCTACACCGAACTTGGTAAATTTATAAGAATTTTAGTGTTGTTGCATGTTTTCACCTTAGTTGACTGGATTGACTAAACAAAAAGAGAAAGACACAAATTAAGAAATATATTAGCATAGTCCATGACAAAACAAAGAAGAGCAAGATTATTGTAGGATAAGAGATTGTCCACTAGTTGTTGTTTATGAGAAGAAAATATTTGTAAGATCTTGATGATATTGTTTCTTATTATGTTTAACTTTTAGCCATGCAATGGAAACGAGATAGTGTGAAATTTTTTTGTCACCAAGCAGCTGAAACTTTTGCCACTATATACCATTAAAAAGACATCCTCAAGTCTCAACCCTTGGCATAGTGGCAGTTTCTGGTTTGAGGCAGGAGGAGATCATACACCACAAAAGGACTTCATATGGATTATTGAGCTGGAGCACAAAAACTGTGTTCTAGAGGGCTGTTTTAAGCTAAGTCAAAGACACTCAGTGCACGCCTAAGAGGCCCACTTTTTATCTGCAAAGTATTAATTTTGTTTTCCTTTCTTTATAGCCAATCTTACATGCTTTAGCATTTGTTTATGATAAGAATCTGATCACATACTTTGATTACCAGCTACCATCACTTAACACTAAAAATAATACCCACTCTGGCTTTTCTGCTTGACATCTTTCACATAGCTTTTTCTTCTTTTGTTTTTGAAGTTCACTTTGAGTGACATAGCATTCTCTCTCTTAAGCTCTTATTTGCTACATTTATATGCTTAGATTCACATAGTAGGCAGCTAGGTACCATGTACAACCAGAATTAGTTTTAAATTGTACAGATCTACCCTAATAATACAAAGAAGAACATTGGTCACTGATCATAAAACGCCTCATAATTAGGCATCTAAAGTCTAAATTATTTTTAGCAATACAAAAATGCTAAAGTTTTGACATTCTTATCTATAATGTTTGAGTATCACCATTTTTTAAATTAATAAAATTGTGTTATTTTCAAGTAAGCCTTACATTTCTGAAATAAGTTCTAATGGTTTACCTGTAATTATATAAATGCATGGAAAAAATCACTTACTCCTTGTGAGTAGCTATAAAAAAAACAATAATTCAATTCATTTAAAAATAAATTCATAAACAATTATATATATATATATTTATTTTTAAATGAATTATTTCTAGTATTTTTATGATTTCAAATAAGAAATTAATATTTATTAAGCGAAATTTTGTGAAATGAAAGTTACATATATTCAAACATCCTAATCCATAGTATTTGATTAAAGCTTAGATAAGACATTATGATTTTCTTTATTTAAAAAGTACATGTTATATGCGTATAAAATAACCTCGACTTGAAATCCTATTTACCGATTATTAACAAAGAAATGATTAAAAATGCATGCAAGTGTTTTATAAGCTAATGGAGGTAGGAGAATAGTATAGTAAAGGAGGTGGAGGGTGAAAAGGATCAAGATTTTCACAAATCATAAGAAAACACAGAAAAAGGAAAGTCTCTTTAGGGAGGCACGGTGCTGGTGCTATTGAAGTTAATGGAAAATGTTAGGTGTTTTGTCCAACCACACAACACTATTGTGAAGTGTGAACCATTTATATATCTTAGGAGATTCGGATCCTATAACGTACCCCCAAAGGCTTTCATTGTCTCATTTCCACCTACACTCAACCATTTAAGAAAGAAGGATCATTATTGCTCAATGGAAAAGGAGACCATTTTGTGATTTCTAACAAATGCATGTAGCTGCAAAGTTTATGCACTAATCTCTCGTTCTTAATTGAAGTGATGAAATCATCAGATTTATATATACAAAAAAAATTAGAATCAAATCTGGATTAAGGTCAAATTCCTCTTTATTTTCTCTCCAACGAGTAGTGTTTTAAATTACTTGTATTGTAGTCAATTGTGACCACAATACTTTTGCATTGCTAGTGCAAATTGAGAGTGATGGAAATTTCACAATTACAACATTCATAATTCACATTTTAATTTTCAAAATATTTACAACTATAAAAAAAAATATAAACTGACTGTAATCATAATTCAAAATTATAATTTTATTCAATATCTCATGAATGATTTAAAATAGATAAACCAAAATTTATGTGAATTTGTATATGATAAAAAGATGTGATTTCCAAAAATCTTCAACAATTTACACATTAGTAACTTCCATTTTTTTTTATATGCATCATAAAGCTTATGTTAACTAAAAGTACAAGAGAGTCTAGATCTAGAATAACAAAAGGAAGCACTCATATGGTGGTAACTTCATTGAATTTTGTGATGCTTTCCTACTTGACATCCACTAAAGAAAAAAAAAAAGGTAAAAATATACTGAAAACACAACATACTGGTTTTTAATGAATTGGGGGGACCTGGCAAATTTCATTCATTTTTATAAATTTGATCTAATATGAAATATGTAAGTTTTTTTTTAAGTTTTGATTCAAAGTTGGTTTCAATACCAAATCAATCTTGTTAAATTATTTGAAAAAAAAAAAGCAAAACTAATTTATATTCATACATCATGTGTAAATACATTGTCAATTTTCACCATTGCTGCTTCTGTTGTCAATTATTAACCAAACACAACATCAATAATGATTGTTTCTTTACTCCTAAATTGTTGTTGGCAGAAGCAACCCCTTGGACCCAAAACAAAGCCGCTGAGCAACATCAGGAGACCGTGGGCACCACAGCACCCATTATAACTTTTTAAGTATACATTTTAACCAAACAATTGGGGGGATGTTTCTTGGCCATGGTTTCTTCTTCCTTGGCTCCAATTGGTGGTTCAAATGATGCCAAGATCGGCATGTGGCAAATTTGGCATAAATATTGTGGATAAGAAATAAAACCACCGCACTTCCCCACTAGGGGAAAAAAAATCTATTTGCACTTAATTTCTCTTATTATTGGTTTGAGAGAATTTAAACCCAACAATATTAAATGTTGGCGACAATTATAATATTATAATAATATTATGTGTTATTTCTTATAATTTAAATATTTATTTGCACATATAAAATTAATAAATAAGTGAAATTATTTTAATTAGATGTTGAGATATTTAACATTGAATAAAACATTGAAAATAGAAATAAGCACTATAACATTGGGAATAAAAACAAGTGTATAATACTATGCCATATTGCATTTTAAAAGTGGGTGATGACACATTTAATTGCTTAGTATGCTATAAAACACTAAAACATAGTGGCTTCTCCCTGTCTGACACGCAAACACAAGCATAAGACACGAAGAAGTTATTCCTCTAGATGTCTACTACTTTATAGTATGTGCAGTGTGTGAGTTTTATGGCAGAAAACAAAGACGAAACCTCTTCTGAAAGCTCTGTATGTTCACCATCTTCAAGCTCTCCAATGGGTCCAAAGTGCAGATATGTGTTGGACAGATTACTAGGTTTTGCCACTTCTTGCAACAAAAGCAGCACACCACATGGAAGAAGAATCTTCCACAGAGATGTTGAAAAGGAAGAGTTTCAGTATGCAAGTCCTCAGTGCCTCTCATCTTACTACAGTGTGTTTGTGGTTCGCCTAGCCATCATGGTCAGTGAACTTTTCCCACAAATAGCAGTAAATTTGATCAAATTGTGTCGTTGACGCAGAATCATATTTATATTTACTGCTATCTGAATGATAGTCATGGAAAGTTAAGATCATAATGAAGCTGAAGTTCTTTTAAATCAATTATGATGGACATAATTCATTCTGGAAGCTGCTTTTAAGAATCTTCCTTTGCCATTTATTTGATATTTCAAAAACATCTTCATATGTGTACTAATAGAAACCGATGTCGTTGGACTAATATGTTATGATGTTTTATGCAGGGCATGCTAGCCATCTTGATTGGGCTGCTTACCATACTAACTTGGCATTTCACAAAGATTTATACAACAAAATCACTTAATAGCTTAGCATATGGCCTTCGTTACGAGCTTCTACAACGCCCCATTTTAAGGATGTGGAACATCTTGAATTCTACTGCAGAAATCACAACAGCTCAGGTGAAACTTTCTGAGTATGTAATCAGACGGCACAGCAACCCCGTGTCTCAAGCAGAACAAGTTGAGGTTGGTTGTTTAATTTATTCATTATGCTCTTACTATGTAATTTTTAATGTTTGAGGTCATTTAGCAGTATTGCTTATTTCAGCTATTTTTAATGTGCTAACTCTTAGCAGCTGTATGAAGCAATGAGGGCTGTAACGTGGGCGCTGTTTGTTAGCCGAAAAGCTCTTAATTCAATAACTATCAATTACAAGAATGGCTTTGTTCAGGCATTCCATAGAGATATCAAGGGAAACAACACATTTTACATTTATTCTGACCTTGCAAATTACTCCATCGGTACCACTAGCTCTAATGAGATCAATTTACTCGCGGCACATCAAGCATGGAATGATAGAGCCATTCATGGTAACGATTCTGCCAAATGGTTTCGCGAACCACTTGATCCTGTAAGTGGTGAGAAGATTGGGAAGGCTGTGCAAATTGCACCGGATGACTTGATCAATATAGCAGGGCTATCCCAAGTGCCTGATGGCGTGGCTTCGTGGCACGTTGCAGTGAGCAAGTTCACAGATTCTCCTTTGCTTTCAGCAGCACTGCCAGTTTGGGATTCTTCTAATAAGAGCATTATGGCTGTAGTGGGGGTCACAACAGCACTTTATAGTGTAGGCCAGCTAATGAAAGAGCTAGTTGAGTTTCATAGTGGTTATATGTATTTGACCTCACAAGAGGGTTACTTGCTTGCCACTTCAACAAATGCACCTTTGCTGACAAATTCAACAGGGCCTCCAAAACTTAAGATGGCTGTTGATTCGGAAGTTAATGTGATACGAGAGGGAGCCGAGTATTTACAAAGAACATATGCGAATCATTTCCCTCCAAATCATGAGGTTCATGAGGAGAATATCAAGCTAGGCCACCAGCAATATTACATTGACTCATTCTTCCTGAATTTGAAGAGACTTCCTTTGGTAAATTTGATGACTACTTCAATTTTTCTCTGCATTCCATCTTATGTACACCATGCTGTTAGTCAATTTCTTTTTCTAACAAAAATTTCAAGAAAACCTTTTCTCATTTTTGTTTTGACTGATCAACTATCCTTTTATATACCTTCTGTGTTCAGAAATTACTGGCTAATGCTTTGTGCAGGTGGGAGTTATCATCATACCGAGAAAGTATATTATGGGGCAGGTAGATGAAAGAGCCTTCAAAACGTTGGTTATTCTGATATCTGCGTCACTGTGTATTCTTGTCATTGGATGTGTTTGCATTTTGATACTGACAAATGGGGTATCAAAAGAAATGAAACTAAGAGCAGAGCTGATTAGCCATCTGGAAGCAAGAAGGAAGGCAGAGGCTTCAAGTAACTACAAAAGTCAGTTTCTTGCAAACATGAGGTTGGTCTTGCCTATTTTCAACAGCGTCTTAAATATGATTACTTACACTGAAATCATATAAGAAAGCCTGAATCTTAAGGAATCATATAATTTTAGTTTATGTTACAAATGTTAGAATATACTTGTTCTTTTATTGTTAAAACTGAGATTCTTGTTTCATTAAATCTGCTAAACTTCATGTAAACTATATCCTTACATGTTGTAAACTACATGCACAAGACCTGAAATTGATATTTGATAATTTATTGACATCATGTTTGCTTTTGTGAGTTTACAAATATGCTTCATGTTGTTTTTTGTGGGGCATTGCAGTCATGAACTGAGGACACCTATGGCTGCAGTGATTGGATTGCTTGACATTCTTATATCAGATGACTGTCTCACAAATGAACAATATGCAACAGTCACTCAAATAAGAAAATGCTCAACTGCTCTGCTCCGTCTTCTAAATAACATTTTGGATCTGAGCAAGGTGAGATACACAAGAGCTAAGCCTTTTGTTCAAGAACATATGATCATATGCTTAAAACTTGAAGTTATTTCAACCTTTAACTGAGAACCAATTCATGCTAATATACTTTTCTCATAAAACTTTCACTTATGCCAAAACAATTTTCTAATCTATCATAGAATGTAGGTGGAATCTGGAAAATTGGTGCTAGAGGATGCTGAATTTGACTTGGGACGAGAACTTGAAGGGCTCGTGGATATGTTTTCTGTGCAATGCATCAACCACAATGTGGAGACTGTTCTAGACCTGTCTGGTATAATCTTAACTTTGGTTGCAATAAAATTTAATGACAGTATAAAGATTTAGATAGCAGTATCTTGTTAAGAGTTTCTGATGCATATGGTTAACCATTTTCCTGCAGATGATATTCCAAGGGTAGTCCGGGGTGATTCTGCTAGGGTAGTTCAAATTTTTGCAAATCTGATCAACAATTCCATCAAGTTTACTCCATGTAAGCCACTTTTCACCGCCAACTTTTGTGTTCTAATTTGGCAGTAGATCATTGGTAATAGGAAAAAACCACTGTAGTTCATGATTCAAGAGATAAGGATTACTACAAAAAACTTACCTGCTTGAACTTATAACAGTACCTTATAAATTTAGAATTGGTTCTTCAATAATGACTTCCATATTTAACCCCCAGAATTCTGCCTTAAATTTTAAACAATACCAATATACACAAGCATGTTCCTTGAGAATATTATGGAAACCAAAGTATAAATTAAGCCTATCACCACTAGACAATAAAACATCGAAATTATATGAAGAAACACTAATATTAAGCACTTGAAATGTTTTGCAGCTGGCCATATTATTCTGAGAGGATGGTGTGAGAACTCAAATTCTTGCAGTGATAGTGCAAATTATCCTTTTGATCAGAAGAAATCAAGGACTGCACATAAGAACAGAGTGAAACATGAAAACCATGCAAAGAAGGCTTCCAAGAAAGATAACAAAATGATTCTTTGGTTTGAAGTTGATGACACAGGCTGTGGTAGGAGCCTAAAACCTTCTTTAGGAAAATCATTGAGAACCTTCCATCTTATGGCAAAAGAAAAATCAGTTTAAGGCTAACTCATGACTTGCTTCATATTCATTATAAATTACAGTTTTGTTTACCAACTCATATTTATATGCATTTCATTCATTCTAGGTATTGATCCTCGTAAATGGGATTCTGTGTTTGAAAGCTTTGAGCAAGCTGATCCATCAACAACAAGACTGTAAGTATTTCGAACAAAGACCAGATATAAGTCTGAAAAATTACTTTTACCCTGCAAATTCACACAATTTTTAAGATCTGACATTGTCATTGAACCTTCAAAGTGCAAACTATATGATTAATTGTATCTATAGTTTAAAGGAGCCTTCAAAATGTTATGGTCTCAACTTTCAAGATCTAAGGAGTTCTGGAACCTTCTCTTTCAGGCATGGAGGCACTGGTCTTGGACTTTGCATTGTCAGAACTCTGGTAAGTAAGACCCTTATTACATTAAGTTTCTTGCCAATTAAAGAAAATTAACATGTGCTTGGACAGAAACAGGTAAAGTATATCTGCCAGCACAAGCACATATATACATGACACAGATATGTGAAGCTTATATCAGCTTCTTTTCAGATCTGTTATATGAGAGTAAGAATAAGTAACGTGTTCAACATGTGTATCCTTTATCCTGCTAAAATAACAGGAAAGTCCACTGAAATGGCAGGTTAATAAGATGGGTGGAGAAATCAAGGTTGTGAAAAAGGAGGGCCCAGGAACTCTAATGCGATTATACCTTCTTCTCAATGCACCCGCGGATGTCACAGAACAAAATTACAGAATAGACTATGCAGGAAACAGCTTAGTGGTAAGTAGAATCACTTTTTCCAGCAGATAAGTTTGAAAATATTAATAAAAGTTATGTTCTTTGAGTAGCCAGGAAGGACATACATTTCCTCAGCAGATATGGAAACCTTTAGGTTGGTTTCAAACAAAGCAAAAATTATCTTATTATTTTGGCAAAGATACAAAGAAACACATTCTGCTTTCTCATAGGCTGGGTGGTACAAGTTGTGGTTAAATAATTTCAGAAAATCTTGTCTTCATAGTAGAATATATTCCACTTTCATTTACCAATAAGTGATGAAAGAAGCAAAGATTCCACTTTTATTTATCACATAAATGATGAAAGCAGCAAAAACTGCATTTTAAACTGAAAAAGGAAAATAAATAATATAATAGTCTTTGTAAACATCAAAGAGTACAGATAATAAGCAAGCCCTGAAATAATGTGTAAAATGCAGGTACTGCTTGCATTACATGGAAACATGGGTCGATTAATTACTTCCAAGTGGTTACAGAAAAATGGGGTGTGCACTATGGAGGCATCAGAATGGAATGGACTAACACAAATTCTGAGGGAACTTTTCCAAGCTTCAGTCAATAATAACGGCTTTGATGCACATTATTCAGTAAATGAGAGTTTGAAGGCAAAGTTACTTAACATACAAGAAATGAAGAATCCGGCTTTTGTTATCGTGGTTGACATAGGGCTACTTGACTTGAGCACAGACATATGGAAAGAACAACTTAACTTCCTTCAGAAGTACTTTTCCAGAGCAAAGTTCGCATGGTTGCTAAATCATGACACTTCCAATACCATAAAATCAGAGCTACGCAGGAAGGGGCATATACTGATGGTCAACAAACCGCTTTACAAGGCAAAAATTATTCATATTCTGGAAGCTGTCATAAAAGATAGAAATCTTGAGCAGCAAAAGAAAAACACAACTAGTCCAAGAACCATGACAAAAGAGGGTGATGTGCATGAGTTTCTTGACATTGATTCTGCACATTTTGATGCTGCTAGTGCTAGCTCTGATGGTTCTGACGTATCTGATATAAGTGGTTCTAATGCTGTCAGTAGTGTTGAAGATAATAAACAAAGAGAATGCATAGCGAAATCCCATCCATCGTCACAATTTCAGACCATAAACAACTGCTTAGTTGGATTAACCGATGAATATCCAGAAGAAAATAACAACTTAAGGAAAGAAGAACCTTGTCATACCAGCCAAAGCTCCCCTGATGTCATCGAAAATGCAGAACCAAAGTTAGAGTCCATTAAACAAACACCGTTTCCTGAAGAAACTAAAGAAAAAGAATCTGAATGTGGTGAAACTAATAAGGTGACCTGCTCAAGTAATGCAGTGAATGGGAAGAGATCTCTTGAAGGCTTAAGGATATTGCTTGCAGAAGATACTCCAGTGCTCCAAAGGGTTGCTACCATAATGCTTGAAAAAATGGGAGCTACAGTTGTAGCTGTAGGTGATGGACTACAGGCAGTGGATGCTTTGAATTGCATGCTCACCAGCGCTGAAGATTGTAGGAGGGAGTCTTTCATGAAGGAGAGAAATGCAAGGCCCCAATCAGAGATTTTCAGTGGCCATCCTTATGACTTGATTCTAATGGATTGTCAGGTAAGAATTACACCAAAAAAATATGAAACAGTGCTACTCTTACTACCATTGTTCTTAATCATTTTTGCAACTACATGTGCTGCAAAATATGACTGAGATTGATCCCACAAATTCAGATTGTGCACGTGTGCATTTATAAAAATAGTTGTAAATAGCAGTGGTGGGAGTAACATTTTTCAAAAATGCTAGTTGCACATAAAATCTTCTCACATCATCTCTCATATTTGCACGATTGTGAATCAAACTGATCCATTTGTTGTGGGGCCAATTTGGTTCAAACTATGCTTTCTGTGCAAATGCGAGAGACAATGTGAAGGCTATTATAAGCACTCCACTTTAACTTGGAGGCCCTTGTTTGGATAGCATCACGATCTCATGCTTGCTTTTGGTATTACTATATATTGCTAGCAAACAATGCTTCAAAATGAGATAGAAACTTCAGCATGAATGCATGATTCTGAAGTGTGATGTGTTTGTGAAAATGTAGATGCCAAAAATGGATGGTTACGAGGCAACAAAAGCAATAAGGAAATCAGAAGTGGGAACTGGTTTACACATTCCAATAGTTGCTCTGACAGCCCATGCAATGTCATCTGATGAAGCCAAATGCTTGGAAGTTGGGATGGATGCTTATTTAACTAAGCCAATTGACTTCAAGCTTATGGTCTCCACCATTCTTTCACTCACTAAAAGAACAGCATCCTGACTTCTCTTCCACTATATATGCAGAAAGCTAACAAATATATATATATATTATAAAGTACGTAGTTAACCACATTGTAACAGCAGAAACCAATATGGAATGTAATCCAATTTTCCTCTATGCATTAACTTACTTCTGTCCTTCAAATTGAAGAGTATCTCTGCACATGATTGTGTTGTGCACAAGCCTTTCAAGAATTAATCAGTTTCTAAAACAATGATAAATGATTAAATAGATACTGACGACTTTGTCATATTCTATTAGGACGTTTACCTACACAATATTGCTTTATCATTTTTTTATTAAAAAAAATCCTACTATTAAGTTGTCCATTTTTTAGCTAATGGAATATGACATAATCTAAAATAGTCTATAATCTTTAGACGATTGACCTAAACTGATCAACCACCCTAGTAGGGGAATTGACTGACACACACTTTGGCCCAGGCCAAATGACAGATCATGTTTGGCCAATTGGCCCAGGCATGGAACTTGATCAATTGATAGTTTTGTGAATCAACCACTTAACTAACTCATGAAAAAAGACGTGATTAAGTCTACATGAACAATGTGACAGTATTAACCGCTTCTCGAGATTCCTGCTAGCGCTACCAATGTGCTGAAGACACGTGATAGCACTCCATTCATCCAAAAGTACGTTAATTGACACATTCGATGTCTATAAATATTGAGAGGTATTCCTTCTTCAAGGCTATCTTCACTACACTATTGAACCTCTACTGAAATACTGACTTGATCATCGAAACGTGCTCGGCAGATGACTTCTACTATGTGTGGCTAACCTTGCTATGCTTGCAGGTTATTTCATGATCCCACATAGCTTCGCTAATCAAGGTCACCAATCGAAGAGTTTCATTTGGTGTCATCTATGGCTTTCCTAGCCACCATTATGTCTCGTCACTCTCATTCGTAGTCTTCTTAAGCTCTGTCATCAGATAGATGTCATTGTTGTGAGCGAACTAGAAACGATCATCATAGAGATTGAATAGCAGAGGAGACTTATCATTCACTATCAAGCGCGATTCTCTGGCGAAACAGATTTGCTAGTTGCACGAGGAGTTGGATCCATTTGCCTCTACTACCTCCTACTTCTCCAAGCCCTATCGTCCAAGGAGCTAACCCAGTCACTTTATCTCTACCACAAACAACTCCACCCCACCACATTCTTGAGCCCAACAATTTCAACTGGCTCCCATACCACCTTTGTGGTAGCAACCTTTAATCCTCACCTCTACTCTACCAATGACAGCTATTGAAAATCTGTTCTCAGACCCCTGTCTCCACCTCCCACAAGCTTCCCAAATTCAAACTTCAATTAGGCCACTTGTTCCTAATGTTTCTTTTGCTCTGCCACAAATGGCTAACGTCTGCCACCATCTTACCATGGAATTCACCCAAACCTCCAGGTAGCTATATTCTTGCTAGAAGGAAAACCACCCATTTTTAGTGGCTATGATGGCTACTTCTTTGCCTACCTACTTCAAACCACTAACATACATAAACCCATACAATGAAACAATAGATCTGCAAGAGCACTTAGAAGTATTCAAAGCACCGATGCTACTATCGGGTGTTTCGAATACAATCATGTGTAGAGCCTTCTCTACCACCCTTAAAAAAGCTGGCTTGCGGTGGTTACTACCTACCTCAACAGTCGATCAATAATTTCTATTAGCTTGTTGAGGCATTTTTTACACACTTTGCTACCAGCCAAGCCCCTAGGAAAACATCAATTACTTTGGTTAATTTTCAACAAGGGTGACATGAGACCCTTAAGGAATACTTAGCTCACTTCAATGTTTTAGCATTAGACATCTGGGACCTTAACAAAGGAGTGGCCATTCATCATATTAGCACAAGCCTTCGTTTGGGGCATTTTTCCCTCTCCCTAGCCAAATGCCCTGTTGTCTCTCCCTCAGAGCTCTTGACCAAATCTAAAAAGTATATCAATGTTGAAGAAGTCAAGATTGCTTGGCAACAAATGGAATGTACTAAATCTAATAGCACACCTCCTAGGGAAAGACCTTCTAAAAAGGAGAGATGGCCTCCTTGAGGACGATTTGATGGATACAAATTGTTGAATGCATCAATAAGCAGTATAGTGCAAGATGTCTGAGCAACTAAGTTGATGAAGTTCTCTCCACAGAAACGACAAAAATTTTCCCCAGCAAACAAATACAAGTTTTGTAAATTCCATTAGGACTATTGGCATAACACCAATGAGTGTGTCACTCTGAAAGATGAGATTGAAGTGCTTATAAGGCGAGGGCATTTGTCAGAATATAAGAAGTTTCAAGCAGGTGAAGGAAAGCAAGAGCACAAAGAAGGGGACAATTCCCCCCGACCCAATTGATCAGAGGGTAAGTAGGAGGAAATAACCTCTCCCGTGCTAGGAATGATAAAGACAATTGCTGAAGGGTTCGTTAGGGGAGGAGTTTCCAGGAATGCAAGAAAAAGGCATCTTGGAGCAGTAATGGCACTAGAAAGGAAAATGAGTAAGGAATAGTATGAACTAAGTTGTTTCATTGAGCAAGATTTCAGGGACATTGATAAGGACCACAATGACCCGATGGTTGTTTTGGATCTGCTGTCACAACTTTATTGTCAAAAGGATCTTCGTTGATTAGGGAAGTTCTGCTAACATTTTATATTTGCATATTATTGATGCCTTGAATATTCCTTGTAGCATGTATAAGCCTTACATAGGTGTTCTAATTGGTTTCATAGGAAGACATATGTAGGTGGAAGGGACGGTGACTTTAAGGATAACCCTGGGAACTTGGTCATTGACATAGAATATAGATGTCAATTTCCTTATGGTGGCAACACCTAATAACGTGTATAATGCTATTCTGGGTTGACCATCTTTAAATCAAGAAAGAGTTACTATCTCCACTCCCTACTTGTTAATGAAGTTCCCAATCAAGGGAGGAATTGGGGAAGTGTAGGTTGACCAATAGGTTGCTCAGAAATGTTATATGGCAAGTTTGGCTAAAGCCCAAGGGAACGTCGATAGAGTACACTCGACAATGGTGGAGGAGAAAAAAAGTAAGTGCCAAATGGTAAATTCAGAACTTCTTGACGTTTGGTATGATGATCCTTGTTGATTGAAGCCAAGTTCGGATATAGAAGAAGTGTGAATTTTGGGGGATCAAGATGATAGAGTAATCAAGTTTGGGGTGGACTTGGGAGAAACAGATCAAGATCAATTAATCAAGCTCCTGTAAATATATATTGAAATGTTCACTTGGACATCCGCAGACATACCAAGAGTTAATCTGGAGGTGGCTTGTCATAAAGTGTCGATTGACCCAAGTGTGAAGCTGGTGCAGTAGAAGAAGAGGAATCATGGTCCCATATGGTATAAGGTAATAAGAGAGAAAGTGGACAAGCTGCTAAGTACAGGGTTTATTAGGGAAATCTTGTATACCACTTGGCTAGTAGGTGTAATCCTTGTGAAAAAAGCTATGGAAAGGTGGAGGATATGTGTGGACTTCAACGACCTTAACAAGGCATACCCCAAAGACTATTATCCACTTTTGAATATCAATCACAAGTCAATAGTGAGGTAGGCTTTGAGATTCTTAGCTTTGGAGATGCATTTTTAGCATACAATCAACTAAAAATACACCCTGATGACAAGAGTAAGACAACATTCATAACTAATTAGGGGATATTTTGCTATAAGGTCATGTCATTTGGCTTAAAAAATGTAGGGGCAACTTATTAGAAGATGATGAATAAGGTTTTTGTGAGTAGATAGGTAGGAACATGAAGGTATATGTAGATAACATGATAATTAAATCAAGAAATTTAGAGAAGCACTGGCAAGATCTAGAAAAAATGTTTGAAACTCTGTAAAAGTTTCGAATGAGGTTGAATCTAAAAAAATAAGCATTTGGAGTAAAGGTTAGGAAATTTCTAGGCTTCATGATCACCGAATGATATATAGAAGCCAATCGATCTAAATGCCAAGTCATAATTGATATTAGGGCTGATGTATGTGTTTTTTGCAAGCGCACGGCATAGCTGTAGTAGAGACTGGCGAATACGGGTCAAATCCCATAGGGATCTTTATTCAATTTACTAGAAGATTGCAGTTTAGAATTGCCTAAATTAAATAGAAATAGCAAAGAGAAAGAAAGATTAAGTATAAAAGTGACAAGTAAATCAAAGAGTAATAATAAAAGTCTAGGATTGAGGTTTCATCTCACCTATGATTCTTGGCAAATAACATGAAATTTCCTTATTATAATTATTCATGCAATTAGGGCTGGTTTGGCCTTCATTAATT
>JANHAO010004426.1:0-24254 GCA_026873985.1 Saraca asoca | reverse complement strand
TCCGTTTGAATAACCACGTGAGATTTATCCCCAATTGATATTCCAACGGATTAAATCCGTTGGAATGTCCGTTGTAATATTTATCTGTTGGAATTGACCGTTGGAATGCCCGTGGAAATTTCTAATTCTAACGACAGGTTTTCTAACGGATCTAAATCCGTTGGAATTTTCGTTGGAGTGCATCATTCCAACGGATTTAGCTAGAATTTCAACGGATTTTTTCCGTTGGAAATTCGATTTTTTCTTGTAGTGATAGTTTTTATGGTGTAACGTGCTGGAAGGCGTAATTTGAATCCCTTTTGGGAAGAAACTAGAACCTGTGAACCTAAAACTTTGCATGCTGTGGAGAGGCAATCTTCTAACATTAGCTCTAACCCTGGCTTCTTCATAAGCCCTGTAGGATGCACCATTTGCTATGTCCATATGGGATAGGAGAAGGAGGAGGAGAAGGAAGGACCAAGCAAGCACTAAGAAAACATTGGAAGCCATAAGAGGAAACAAAGGTTAAGTTTCTTTTCAGCTCTACGTGAACTCAATGAAGAGATGAGAGATTTTAGTGTTGCAGATTGGACATGAATGATTCAATGTCAAACTTCTTTTCAGTGTAATGGATGTCATGCTTCTAGATAAATAGAGAAAAAAGAGAGCCGACATAAATGTTAGTAGGCATGGAACCAAGAGACAAAAATTTTTGGTATGAATTTCAGCAGAAACAAAATCCACGTTTTGGAACTGAGTTGAATGCATGGTGAGTGGGAAACAATTGGAGAATTTCATTTATAAATTTTGGTACTACTGGACTTTCATAACCGGCTTTAGCGCAATGCCTGGAACATTTTGTCATAAAATTTTGAAGTTTCTAGACTCCATTTCAATGACATTAAGCACATAGAAAAAGAAGACATTACAGATATCAAATGATGGAGCTCGACTTAATTGGTAAAATTAGACCACATCGCAGAAAAGTAATTGAATTCTAAGTCTTGGTACTAGTAGGCTTCTTGTAATTACTATGTGTACACTTTTAAATTTTTCAATAATGAAAGTAGGGAATTCTAAAATGAAAAGCCAGAAGGCAATTGAAAAACAAAAAGCATTAGAAAATGAGTAGAAAGGCAATTCCACATAAGGACCTTGCAGCCTCAAACAAAAACTCGTTTTATTATAGCTACGGCTTAATAGTTATTTGATGCTGGTTCATATCTCTAATAGACGTCATACATTACAACATTTAAATATCCGATGCAACAGACATTTTTATAGGAAAGACAACATGGCCGTGGCTGGCTTAACCAGTGTTCTGCATGCCGGCAGCTATACCCTTCATTGTCAAAATAAGGGTGTCTTCCAGACCAGGAGCATACTCGCTCTTTGGGTTAAGCTTCACAAGCTCAGCTGCTGCTTTGCTTGATTCCATGTAATCCTTTGACAAATGTGGCCTCAATTTCACATGGTAGTCAGGATCTCGGATTCGCTTCAATGTGTAGGCTTGCAAGACATTAAGTGTTGTAATATATGAATCACGAAGTCGGAGTCTTTGCTTCAAGTAGGGGTCTCCTTCAAGAAGATCCTTATGCCCAGCAATCTACAAACGAGTAACAGGAACAGAGTTGCTCATTAATATCCCAAAACTAAATTCATTTTTGCTTCTCTTTTGACAGGTTTAGGGCAGAGCAAGGGCAGGAAATAACATGAAGCAACATAGTGGAAAGCAAAGAAACACGGTTTTTCTAACTTGGTTTTGAATTCTGCTTTATCCTCATGTTTATAAAAAGTGGTTAAATGATTCCATGACACTAGCTAAATGCAAACTAGTAGGAACTAGATCTGGTAGGCAAGTTAGTGATATGAAATAGATTACCTGGAGGAGGAAGCCCTTGGTTTCTTCAAATTTAGATCTCAATTTCTCCCCAAATTGCCACAAGTCTCCTGACACTAGGAGTTTGTCATATAGGGCAGCAATTCCTGGGTCTCCTTTGGCAAACACCATTTCAACCAAGTCAAGGGTGACCCTGAAGAAAGGCCATTGGTTGTACATATCTTGAAGCATTTGAAGATTCTTGGGATCCTTCTCAATTATGTGCTTAAATGCTGCCCCAAAGCCAAGCCATACGGGCAAGTGGAACCTTGTCTGAGTCCAGGCAAAAATCCAAGGGATAGCACGGAGTGATTCAATGCCTCCACTAGGCTTTCTCTTTGATGGTCGACTGCCAATATTCATCCGTCCATACTCCAATTCAGGTGTTGCCTGCAGTTCATATTATAGAATGTGAAAAATAAATAATTAAAACAGTTTAACGAAATTGCAGAATCTTTAGTATTCCATAATTCTTGTGCCTTCAAGGTGAAGAAAAATACTCTACTTATTTATCAGAATATTGTATAAGCTTCAAGTAAAAAGGTTTGAATTTTGTAATCAATCATTTAAAAATAATTCATTAAATATTTTAATGTCCATTTTAACTAATTATTTTCAAAATCAAATGACTTGAACTGCCTGACTTTCTTCAGGGGTATCTTTTAAAAAGAGGTTAATGATAGAAGACTGAGTGACTATGTACTTACACAACGGAAGTATTCAACAAAACGGGGTTCCTGGAAAACAATTGAACGATAGTCCTTTGTTGCGATGACTGCCATCTCACCCATGAGGGCTCGCCATTCTGGTTTTGGTGACACAGGAGGATGCATTCCATGCTCTAGTGTAGCAGCTGTAAAACGCTGAAGTGTCCTAAAGCACAAGTGCTCCTCTCCAAATGACTGTTCTATAACTTCACCTTGAACTGTTACACGAAGGGAACCGTGAATAGTGTCTGGTGGCTGAGATAGTATAGCAAGATGAGTGGGACCTCCTCCTCTCCCAACAGTCCCTCCTCTGCCATGGAACATTGTAAGCTTAACACCAAAATCCTTTGCCACCTTTATGAGCTCTTCTTGAGCCTTGTACAATGCCCAAGCTGCAGAAAGGCGGCCAGCATCTTTTCCTGAGTCTGAGTATCCTATCATAACTTCTTGTTTCCCATTGATGCGGTTTCTATACCAGTCTATAGAAAATAGGCGAGCTACTGCAGCAGGAGCAGCCTCAAGATCAGCAAGCTTTTCAAATAATGGGACAACCCTTAGTGGCTCCTTCACACGACATTCACGTTGCAAAAGCTCTACAGCAAGCACATCGGAGGGGGATGTTGCCATTGAGATTATATAGGCCCCAAAGCTATCTGAGGGAAGTTCTGAAATGACATGGAAGGTTTCCAATACATCGGCAATTTCTTCGGTTTTGGGAAGATCAGGGCCAAAGAGAGGTCGCTTGCCACTGAGCTCAAACAAGAGCCATTCCTGCCTGCGTTCCTCTGACCATTCGCGATAAGATCCAATACCCAAGTGTTTGGTAATTGCATCCATAACATCAGTGTGCCTATCTGATTCTTGACGGATATCGAGTCTAACAAGTGAAAGTCCAAAGGTAGAAACTTGCCGTAAGAAATCAAGAAGGCTTCCATCAGCTATCGGTCGGTCACCACAAGCACAGAGTGACCTGTAGCAAAGTTCGAGGGGCTCCAGGAACTACAACAGATTTGAGAGAGGGGGAGTTAAGAAACATAAAAATCATTATATTAAGATTATTACTGGACAATAATCATCTCATGCCATGCATTATATGAGAAGTGTCCCAAAATTACAATATCGTTTGAACTCTAAAAGACAAGTAAAAGAGAGAACCAGTCCAATGGGCTTCTTCAAAGGACTTGCAGTTCATATGTCTAAAGGTCCAAGTACCCAGATCTAATTCCGTAGATTTTATTGAGGCAGCTGTGAGAACCAAGGACAGTACCTGCTCAACATTTGTGAAGGTTGTCTCTTCAGGGATGTCAGAGGTTCCATTGGCTAATAATTGGCGAGCACGCTCACGTGTATTATATAGTTTGTCCCTCACACCACCAAGAATAACACGATAGGGCTCATTTGGAGGAATTTGTTTCCAAAACTCTGCAGCAATGAAGCATTAATTACAATACACTCAAGGAATTTATTTCCCAATCTTAGTCCTATTTAGTACCGAACCAACTTATGACACACATATTAACAAAATTCAATATTGTAGATTTGAATAAAGACTAAGTTCAAACTGCCTTTCAGAAAAATAAATAAATAATAAATAAAAAAAGTCATTATTACATACCAATATAATGTTTGGAATCTCTCTTTGAGGAAATATGAAGTTCATCAGCACGAACACGAAGCTCATCATTGCAGCGCCACATAGACAACTGCAAGATCCAGTCACAGAAGCAAGATACAAGCAAAAGGTAAGAACATTAATACCCTTTAATGCAAAGGAAAAATGGATGATCAGGAGACCAGCATATTTGATACCTCAAACATGAGATCCTCTATCTGAGAGAAGTACAAATTAGCAGCCATCATTCTAGCCAATAAGCATACATCCCTTGTAACCTCTGGGGTTACCCTGGGGTTACCTGCATCACACATTTAATTTGATATATTATAAGACTGCAAATTACAATACAAGCAATGCCGCAAGGGCATGCATGAGACAGGGCACTAGAGCCCAATGTAGACTCTAGAATGAAAGGAAAAAACACGAAGCATCAAGTCATTGGGTACAGATCTTTAAAAACTATTATGAATAATTGAAAAATAGTGTGGAAGCTCAGCAAAGAGAAAGCTGGTTTCCAAGGCATGTATTACTGGGTAAAAGTCATAGAAAAAGTATGTCCGTTCTTTAATTGCTAGGGAAAAGAAAGATACCATCACGATCCCCTCCCATCCAAGAAGAGAATTGAATAACAGGGGCATTATATGGGACACGTTCATCTATTCCAATGTTCTTCAAAGCTGTGTCAACTCGGCGCAAAAACTTTGGTACACCTTTCCAGATTGTCTCATGAAAGTAGCTCATTCCTGCCCTCATCTCATCTTGTGGGGTAGGAGGAGTCCTTCGAATTTCATCTGTGCGAAACGCAGCTTGAACCTGCATATGCAAGAAATACTTAGGGGTCCAAGCCTGACCACAAATGAAAGAACATACCATGGACACCAAAGACTTATGTAAACCCCACTCACCACTCTTCAATGTAATAAGAACATATCATCACCTTTCTGCAACACTACCCATATAGTCATATACATATGCTTAACATGTATAACTTAAAGTCATGCTATTTTAAGAAAACATTGCAATCCCTAGTTACCTTTTCATGCAATAGAACAAACTATCATAGCCTTTCATAGCAAAAAACGAAAAAAAAAACACACACACACTATCATAACCTTCCCACAAAGCTACCTTTGCATATTCGTATAAAGCATCAAGAAAACCATATTTAATAAGCATCATATATATATACCTCTCTTTGTAAAGCCTCATCCAGTTCCTGCTTATCATCAGGTGTTATGTCTTTAGCATACAACTGAGTCAAACAATTTCTTATCCTGAAAGGAAAAACCAATGATTGTCAATCAGAAAATTAAAATTTTGTGCAGAAATTGCGACAATGCCAGAAATATTGAATAACATGTTCTGTCATTACGGGTCACTGCTTGTCAGTGCATAGTCTAAGTGATAAATGAGAAACCAAGAGGCTACTGTAACTCTTTTGACTTGAAACCACTAAATACCAAAAAAAGAGGTAAACGAACCTTCCATGCTTTTGCAGCAAAGATCTGCGGACAGACTGAGTAGGATGAGCAGTTAGGACCAAATCTACAGTCTGGTTCTTCAAAGCATCAAAGACTTCCTGGGGGGTTTTCTTCAGTTGATTTACAAGCCTCTTGAAAGTCTCTTCAATGTCTGATTCAGTGATGGCAGAGTTCTCATCAGCAAAATCGCCCTTCTTTAATAGCTTGATCCTTCTCCGATAAGCAATCTGAACTTCCTCTGCCAAGTTGGCCAAAATAAGCATGTGAGAGAATGATTTGGCAACAACAATCGAGTCTCCAGCATCAAGACCAGTCAGCATATTCCCAAGTTTCTCCAACTTCTGAGGATCATGCTTCCCTTCATACTCAGCTGACTGCTCATAACACTCTTGGACCTAGTCAACAACAAATCACTAAAGTCAATAAACTAAAGAGTTAATGTATGCATTTACAAAACTAGACCTTTTTTTCTCAAAAAGTTTACATGGACATGGTATTGATTTGATTTACATTTACGTAAACACGAATTTATATGTGACCAAGAATAACACTTCCAGAAACCCAATCCAGTTCAATGTGCTAGCTCAAAACACAGAGGACTTAAATGAGACGAAATAAAGAACACACGAATAACAGCAAATTCTGTTTCTATATGAAAAAATTGAGACGCGCTTATCAGAAATCTGATGATAGTGCCCAAGCATCTTTTTCATTACCAGAAAACTAACCAAGGCAGCATAAATGATTAACACAATGGCAGAAAACAAGGGTAAGTATACACACACACACACAAAATGAAAAAAAATCTGATTACCGTTTCTCTGATGTCTTCCCCGTGCAAATCCTGAAGAATGTCAAGGAATCGGTCCAACAACAAAGCATCATATTCAACCAATTTATCATCATCAGACACCTTTGCAGGTGCCAACAGCCTCAACTGAGCATCAATTGAAGCCATCTTCTCCAAGTTCCTAGTGGCCATCTCTCCTTATATCACAATCTACTCACTAACACTGTTCTCACTTTCTCAGCCAATCAATTTACCAAAGCCTGACCGAGAAAGTAGATTACAGCGTATATTAAATTCAGTAGATGAAAAAGCAAAATTCAGCTAAAGACAGTGAAATCCCGTGAGACCAAGATTTAGTAGATCCTGAAGGCTCGAAGCTAATACGCTACTTCTGATCTATGCACGGGAAAGTAGTAGTACAAGAAAATGTGAAGAACCGGCACCTCCGATCACGGAGAAAGAGAGACTGGCAGAGAGAGTGATGTAATGGAGACATAAGACTAAGGGGCCTTCTATTTATAGAGATTTTGTTTGTTTTTTACATAAATCAGCTTTTTCCAAAGAGAGAGAAAAAGTTAGACTTTAATTTTTGTTGTTTAATGAAAGTAAAATACTTTTTCTTTTTTTGGATTGTTGCAATCCACGAACGTGATTGATTCCGTGTAGAACTCAATCTTTTTTCTTTGAATTTTCAATCTGATAAGAACTATTTTGTGGAACGTAAATTCATAATCTTTGTACATTTTTTTTTTAGTGATTATATATATATATTTTAAGTTATTAGTTATATTTGTATCAAACTTGATAAAAATATCAAAAATTATACTCATTTTCTTACAATTTAATTTAATTACAAGTAACTTTTTAATTTAAAAAATATATATTTCATCTCTTTATGTATAAGGAATGACAGTAAGGAAAAGAAAAAAAATTAAAGGTGAGTGTTATAAAAAAAGACATATTAATATATCTTTTTAAAAAAGAAAAATATAAATATAATTAATTAAAATTTAAAAAATAATGAAATTCACCTTAAAATTAGTGCAAGTCAACTTAGTTTACATTTTTAATTAATTAAGACCCAATAATGAAAAATCTTTAAAAATTAAGATTGATGTAGATAAGAATAATAATTGTTATTTAATAGTTGTGTCTAATAAAAATATATCAATTATATAATTATTTAATAAATAAAATATAATAATAAGTATTTGTATTAAAAATATTATAATTTATAATCTAAATTTATATTATAAATTATTATTAAATAAAATTAATTAAATTTATAACAATAAAAGAATAATATGTGGTGTAAGAATATTTTCATTTCAAATTGGATTTTTCCTCTCGGTACAGATTGGGTCGGTGTCAGTACAAGTCCACTGTCCACTTGCCCAACGGCCACCTCTGAACCATTAAGTCAAGTATAATTTAAAAGAATAATATAATTTATAATTTATATTATAAATTATTATTAAATAAAATTAATTAAATTTATAACAATAAAAGAATAATATGTGGCGTAAGAATATTTCCATTTCAATCTCGTTGGATTCTCCCTCCCCGTACAGATTGGGTCGGTGCCAGTACAAGTCCACTTGCCCAACGGCCACGTCTGGACCATTAAGTCAACTGTTAAAATAAAAAATGAAGTTGCATTAACGAACAAAAACTACAAAAAGATCCGAACAAAATTGCAGAAACTAAATCCTTGGATGGATGATTTTCAATTATTTATATATTAGATTTAAATTTTTTTATTATTTAAATTTTATTATTAATTTATAAATATTATTATAAATCTTTAAAATGATGGATAACATATTTTTGATTTTGAAATAAAATAATTTATCCTATTTTAATATTTTTTAAGAAAAAATACAGGAAATAAAGTAAAATTAGAGTTTAAGAAAATGGAATATGCCATTCATCACGGGCTGCTAATCCTAATGGACGGCTTTTGTTTTCTTTGTGGGGTTGAAAAAGTCTTCCAAATCTTTTCCTACTTTCCTAAATGTGTGGATTTGCTTTCCTTTGATTGGCCCCTTTCTACAACTATAATTGGACCGTGCTTTCACTCAAGTTGCACAATTATTCATTTATAAAAATAAGATAAAACTAAAAAAACAAAGTCAAATGGTTTGTCTAAATTATCAAAATTTATTTAATGGGATATATATCTCAATAATTAAGCCCTATTGAAAATTTTAAATTGAAACCGTAATGGTAAAAAAAAAAGTGAGGTAAATTTTATGAAAATTAGTATTATTTATGTTATTATATACAAAATTCTAATAATAAAAAATATCAATTTTCTAAAAGGTAAGAGAACTTGAAATTGGAGAGAGAGACCATTTTCAACTTGCATCGATCTACACTTCGCACTAATCTTAATAGTCAATCAAGAAGGAAGATTCCAAGCATATACCTTCCAAGAAAGTAGTAACTCAATATGGAAGGATTCTCCATTTTCCCCCTAGCTTCTAGAAGTTGGTTCCATTTAAATCCAGATCATTTTCTCTCGTTTATTTCACATTTTTCTTAAAATTAATTATTTAAAGATGTGTAAATTAAACATGATAATACGATTATGAAAATAACATTTTTTTTCATTAGTTCAAAATTGATTTATTTATTTATCACTTATTTTTTAAAATATTATTATATTAAAATCTTGAATTTATATTTGTAAAAATAAAATTATATTATTATCTCAAATTTAAACAAAAAGAGAAGAATTTATGATAGATGCATGATTGATAGAAATGAGCTTCTTTATTAATTGCTTCCATTTATTTTTGTAATTTTCAAGTCAACTACTATGATTAACAGCTACATATTCTAGTATATTATTTCAAATTTAGAGGTTTTGTCTAACCTAAATTATACACCAGGTAAGATTGGCTTCTTAATGCATTGTAATTCTTATCAATTAAAATCTTAGGAGCTAGCTATCTTTTAATTAACACATTTAAATATATACAAAAATTATTGAATTTATCACTTCGGTCTTTGTGGCCAAAAGAAAAATCAGGTTCATGGTATGCAAGATGAACGAAATTTATAGGTCAGAATTTGACTTATTCAGACTTGGAATGCAAATTAGATTTTGTTACTTATGTGACATGTGTGGATCATAATAATTAGGAGCAAATCTATTTAAATTCGGAAGAAAAAGAAAAAGAATGAAAATAGAATACGTAAATAGTAAGGAAGAAAATTCTATAAATTTGAGGAATAGTTATGAATTGGCTGCGTTGCTTGTCCAATATGAGCGTCCTCAAGTTTGAAGCCTAAAATGTCTGCAGAAACTGGATATCTAATTTTAACATTTCAACTTTATTTATTTAGTAAATGAATAAGTTATAACTTAATTTTTTTAATAAATGAATATAAAACTGATTTCAAACTCAATTTCTTTCATAAATGAATAAGTTTAAATTTGATTTGTTTAATTTTTTCTTAAAAAAATAAATAAATTCAACTAAAATGCAAATAAATATTATTTATAATTATAAAAATATTTATATATTTAATTTTTTTATATTTCAAAATTCCATTCAAGAGTAACTTATCTTTTTGTCTCAAGATTCTTCGTATTACTAAACATAAACTTACTGTAAAATTATTTAATAAGTCATTCTATTTAAAAAAAATTAGATATTAAATATTTAAAAGAGATAATTAAAATATAATATTTAAAAAAAATAATTTATATGATTTTATATCAAGATATTATATATGTTGATGATAAAAATGAGAAAAGAGTAAAAGAAATCCTACATCGATAAATCGTCGAGTGAACTTGTGCTTCAAAAAGGTCGGAGGCTTACCCCTTCTCAAGTGAGGGCCCTTTTAAGAAATGACAAAATCATAAAGAGTTGTCTAACATTTATTACTCGATGCAGCGAAAAAGATAGATTTATAATTTATTAAATTATATTTGTAACCCCTATCTCTATAAACATGATAGGGAAAATTATTATGAATAGGGAGGAAAAATACATGCTGCCCAAATAGCAAGAGAATACATGTACTATAACTTTGCTAGACTATATAGAGAAGTAATTGCATAATAGAAAATATAATCACCGTCAACATAAGGGTCATATTGATTTTAGCTTAATTATGTTAAAAAGTCTCTAATATCCTTTATTTTTCCTTTCTTTCGATTTCTTCCTTACACATTTAATAATCTGCAGTTTAGAATTTATTGAATTTTATCTGTTAATCGGATTTTACTGTCAACAATATATAAATAATATATATAATTATTATTTATATATGATCTATTCATGAATTAAATGACTTTAATTTTAGTATTCTCAAATTCAATTTATTTATTAATTAAATTTAATTTTATGTTCTACCTTATTTATTTATCAAATCAGTCGAACCACACCCTTATAAGAATAGAATTGAAGTATTTCATAGATAAATCTTTTTTAAAATTAAAAGAGGTTTGCTATTTCCTTGTAAATTGACTAAATATTATAGAATAATTAATTAATTAAACATGAGCACTTGCATGACATTAATTATCGATCATACTTACAGACAAACACACATCTGTGTCTGCTGCATTTTTTTTATACAAATATATCAAAATAAAGTTTACTGTAATGGCTGGGTGACCCAACTTGAGAAATATATTTGTTTAAAGTAGACAATTGTGCAACTCACAATTTTGGTGGTTTATTTATTTATTTATTACGTGCAACTCATAAAAGAGAGTATTCTGTGAGTTGGATTGTTAAGTAAACTAACCTTTGACGGGGCCAAAGTGATCTGCAGGCAGGTGACACGTGGGGCTCCATGAATGGTCCATGTCTCTTATCCAATGCATTTGTTACTTTTTCTCTCGGGAATTTGTTTGATTCACGTAAAAGTAGGAAGCAAGATTTTATAGAAAATTAAATTCTTTAACAGTAAATTTTTTTATAAACTTTTTAATAAATATTAAAAATTATTTAATTGATAATAAAAAATTATTATTTTTAAAAAATAAATTTTTACATTATATTTATTTTAATTATAAATTTTTTAAAATATAATTTTATCGATAAATAATTGGTCATTAAAAGATTAATAATAAAAAAAATGATATTTTTATCATTATTTAGATTATATGAAGATAATTTTGTGTGTGTTTGATGCATAAAAAAGTTAATTTTTAATTTCTTAACTTAGTTAAATAACTATTTAGAAGTGTTTAGTATATTAATTTTTTTTAAAATAATTTATAATTTATTAAAATAAAATTTATTATTATTATTTTTAATTTATCCATCTCTTTTTTGTTAATTAGCAATTCATGTCCTACTTAGAAACCTTTATTTTTAATTTTTTTTTCTAATGTCATAATACATTTGGTGTTTATTTTTTATTTTTACAAAATCAAAGAGGATAAAAAAATTCATATATTATTGTATATTTGGCATATTTTTATTAATTAAATATAAATAAATAAAAATAAGTAAATAAGTAAATAAATAAATATATAATATTATAAAATATAATTTAATTAAATTTTAGATAATTTTATTTTAAATATTTTGATTGTAAAAGTATACTCTAATATCAAAATAAATATCATATAATCATATTAACATATACTTTTATGTCATTTTAAATTTATAAAATAATTTAACAACTAATTTTACTAAATATTTTTAATACAATCAGTTACCTTATCAGTTTTCAGCTAACAGTTAATTTATCAGTTATTTGCACTAAACAAATTTTTTGTATCTCATTTCATTAAAAACACAAAAAATTTTCTTACTCAAAAAATCTAAATAAACAACTTCTTATAATGAAAAATAGTATAAATCTTATTTTTTTTATTTTTTAGTTAATATATAATCAAATAATATAATCATTAGCTAGTTTTTAAAAATTATAATTTTTCATAAAACTTTTTACCAACCAAAGAGACATTTATATTGAAGAAATTAATAAATCATATATGATGCCATTGCAAGAAGCATGAAAGCTTTAGAGTAAATAACTTAAAAAATTACAAGAAACTATGTTCTTGTCACGTGAAACTCGGACAAATTATTGGAAGTCATAATTTCTAATCACAACGTTGTTAATGTATAAAAAACTAGAAGGTGTTAGATGATACGAGAAACTTTATTTTTATTATAAATTTGATGTTAAAATTTTTATATATCTATTAAATATGACAAATAAATTAATTCAAAACAACCAACAGAGTAGGCTATTATCATAGCTCGTGAAGACAAAAACCCCTTATCCTAATATTTCAAATTAAAAAATAGTCAATTAATCGGAACTTCATGACGTGTAATTTTTTTCACCCGAGATGGTGTCCTAATCCCCACTCTCTATGCATTAATTAGGTCTCCTTCCTCGGCACGCCAAAATGACAATTACACCGCCCTCAGAGTTTTCCTAGTAATGTTTTGTTACGAATTCAAAGATTATATAAATTATCATATAAGTTGAATATAAAAGTAATAATAAAAAATTAATTTATATATGTATTAATTTTTTAATACGTATTTAAAGATAATATTTTCTCTTTATCTGGAGTGGAACTCAAGAGGAAAAGAACAAGAAAAATTGATCTAATAGTAACCATAATTTTTTTTTTAATTTTTTACATTAATTATGTTTAATTTTCACAGTGGGTGGATATGCCTAATATATAATTATGTAATAATTTTTATTTATTTGATCTTAACTGGCTACTCCTGTAACAGGTTTAAAGTTTGCCATTTGGCTCATCTTAAGTCAAAATGTACGTACATTTTCTTTAACGGTGATGAACTAGCTTGAGCAACACGAAGGTTTGACGAAGACTTGTGCCGTACTCCCTACGTTTATGTGCAAGTTTAGACGTGTTAAAGAAGACACGTGGGCTGACATATTAAATCAACATACATCTTTTAAACCTTAGTATTGACTTGTTGATGTTGTACATAGTACATATGTGAACTAGGAATTTAAGACCAAACTATTAGCAAGTGGTTTTTTCCACAATGATGTCATCTTTATTTTCATATTTTTTTTTATAAAAAATTAAATTTTTTATTTTCTATTAAAAAGTGTGATATTTTTATATTCACTTTTTAGACGCAAGATTCAGTGTTGATTGTATTAAAAATTAGTCGTTGAAAAATCAATTAAATCTTCCTTTTTCTATGTCATACACAATTATTACTTGGGTCCTATCATTTATTATTTGTTCATTGAAAAACGCTGGCGTCTTTTGAGTATGTTTCCTCATTACTTACAAAAAGCCCAACAATATTAGAGAACATATCTTATCCAATGGATACGTTTTCCTTTGTATGCGGAGAAGTAAGCACCTCCTTGTATAAGCTTTCTCTTCGTTGACCTATCTGATACGCAGTTTGATGCATACTTATGACTTGGTAATTAATTATTTAAATAATTTTTTATTTTATCCACTTTTAATATATTTTAATTTACGTAAGTGGTGGATATATGATTGTCATTTGTATTTATTACTAATTCTTCTGTCACTCATTTTGTTAATAGTAATAGTTTTAAATCACATCTTTCCTCTTCAACTCTTAAATATCCTCAATCCTTTTGTTTGTGATTATCAAAATAACAGAAAAAATATAAATTATTTTTTTAAAAATTTTATGTAACTATATTTAATATTTATAATTATTAATTTTTATAATTAATTTCTTTTAATTTTAAATAAGTGATAAATTACACTTATATAAGATTTTTTTTTTATAATTTCGGAAGGAATCTAAACATCATATTATACTAACATAAGGATAAAAATGTAAGGATCATAGTTATATATTTTCTTACTTAGACCAAACAAGTAAATCATGCCAAAATAATTAAGATATTCCAAAATAAAGAAAATAAGAAAAATATTACATAAGTCAAATTACCCTCAAATTTAACAAAGCTTATTTATTTTTCTATAAAATTTTATGTCAAACTGAATATATATATTTGCTCTCTCAACTTACTCACAAAATGAATATTGAATATTAAATATAAATATTCAAAAATTAAAAAAGATTTATTATAAAATTAATAATTATAAATATTAAATACATCTAATTTTAAAATTAAGAAAGATAATTTACGTTTTCCCAAAATAAATTATCGGTTGCTAATCCTGAAGTTGTCTCTAGAACTCAGTTAGCTTTGAAGATTTTGGTAACTTCTTTATCAATCACTTACAAATATGTTCTCTTTTCCGAAAGAAAAACAAAGGGGACATTTTGTTTCTCTCTCCTATAACAGGGTATCCATTCTCTCTCGGTCTGTGAAACAAACAATCCATTCTCATTTGATGGGTCTTCTTGATTTGCAAAGCAAACATATTCAATTCGTTGTTTGACAAAATATAGTACTAAGTTCATCTAAGACGGATGCATATTGAAGATTCTAAAATGGAAAATGTTGTTTCTACAATCCTTGTCAAACTTTTGTAAAACTTCTAGTGGTATGTAGACTTAAAATTTCAAATTATTATAATGCCATCAGCGTAGGAGAATAATGATTAACAATGCCAAAATTTCATTAGTTTTTTTAACGGATGGTGATTGTCTAAGTAGTCTAGAACAATCATCTAAATCAAGCGTTACACAATCTTGGAACACCCACCCTCTGAATCTATATCATGCCTACAACTATTCTTATGTGTGGTTCACAAGTCACTCGTCAAACACTTGACATAAGGTATAGTATGATTACGTCCCTCAGCTATTATTCCTTCTGAACAAGCATACAAGACAATACCTCCTTGTCCCGTCAACAATTCGTATCAACCACTAGTCATGCAGCCTTATCTATCCACGAGACCTTTTTGCCCATAGCTACATGCCTATATCCTCAAAACTCTAAGACATTTTCATAAGTTTCTTACCTATATTAGACTGGTTTACTAACTTAATCATTGAAATGTTGTCATCGACGTCTTTTCCTTGTAAAGGTCCTATTGTGCATACCCTTCAGGTCAAGAATTTATCATTGACATCTTTTATGGGCTTTTTTTTTTCACTATTGATCGAGGAGTCTTGATCTTAAGAACCTTAGGCTATCATCATCCTAAAGAATCTTTGACCACCTTTACTAGATCTGCCACCACAGCCTTAATCCCCTAACATTCTTAATGAATCACTCAGTGGTTGATTTAGGCCACCATTATGGAAACTCTATCATTCCCTCCCATCATAACTAGTTAAGAGGAACTCCTCTCCACCACTCCATCACAGTTGACACAAATAAGAATGGTAGCCTCATAATGTTAAGAATGAAGACAATGAGGTTGAAGGGAACCTTTATGACAAACATCAACATCAAGCACTCATTGATGAAATCTACGATGCACCGATACTTCATATAATAGCCGTATTCGCATGTCGAAAACGTTCACGTTTTCGACACTTCTCGACATTGACACTTTATTTACCATGTAAAAATAGCCTGACACTTCTGAAAATGCCGTGTCCCCGTATCCGCGTTCTGGTGTCCGTGCAACATAGGATGAAATTCATAACCTAAAAAGGGAGGTTCTCTACCTTTAACAATAGACAAGTGGGGGTGGAGAAGTTGAAGGCCAAAAGGGCCTACAAAATCTCGGCCATGAGGAGTGCAACTTGGAGCAGCCTTATGACAGAAATATCGATCTAGGAAGGTGAGAGTTTTATTACCATTAATACCAATATAGCCCCTATAGTGGTTTTTATCACCAACAAACCCCACTACCAAAACCATTGCTTTCAACTACCTAAGAAATCCACCATTTTACACCAAACATCATATTTAACCCATTACCACCAAGCTTTAAGGCTCCAACTCATATAGAATAGTGTGATGGAACTTCTGATCCAAAAGACCACTTGGAGGCTTTCAAGGCCACTATGCTACCATTGGAGGCCTTGGACACTATAATGTATTAAGCATTCTCTACAAATTTGAAAAAAAATAATTCTAGGTCAGTTGGTCAATGCCTTCCTAACACACTTCGTTATAAGTAAATCCTACAAGAAAACATTCGTGTCATAGGTAAACTTTGCCTAATGCAAATGGAGAGCCTCAAGGACTTTTTGTCATGATTCAATAGAATAACACTAGAAATTAACGATTTGCTCGATGGAGTGGTTGTCCACACAATAATGACAAGCCTATAGCATTGCAAATTTTCCCAGTCCCTTGTTAAGCATCTGATGGTCGTGATGGCCATGTAAAACCCTTTATGCTTAAATATGCTTTATTCATGTTTTGATGATGATTAGTTGATTATTGAAAAAATATATTTATGTAAAGAATGTGTTTTAGCTAATTTTTTTTCCCAATTGCTCTTTGCATTGTAGAATTTTTTAATTTTATACAAGCATAAATATCCAAATGGTTTTTATATGATATCTCTTTATTTCTTGAATAAATAATGTCATACTAAATATTTTAGACTTGTGCTTGTACTTAAATGAGTTAATTAAAATGCTTTGAAACTTTTTGATATAAACTAAGAAATCTTGAAGTTGCTTTTTGCTTTTTGTTAAAAATATGCAGCATTGTTACATCTATTGTTACGTATGACATTTTCCTTAAATGGAATGCTTTGGCTTGCATGTATGCTATACTATTTTTTTTATAATGTTATTTGAATCTTTACCTTACATATTGTTTCTAGGAAAGCCCACAAAATGCAAATGGCTTTTTGCAATTTGACACTGGTAAATTATAAAAAATTTATATGATTTTGACCTAATCAGTTACTTTTTACCATTTGGCGTATGATATTGAACTAGAAGATCACATTTAATATATGGATATTTTGAAAGAGCAAAAGCTAAGCTAGCTTACTGTATAGTAATAGTGACAACTTTAGAAGACTTAAAAAATGTCTGAAAGAGCAAGCTAAAAATTTTGAGTGTGATAGAGACCTCTCTATTAAAAATTTAGAATTCAAATGAAAGAGCAATTAACATGAATTTGCTAATTATATTTTGATAATGACAACTCATCAGAAATTTAAATTTCAACTAAAAAAGCAAGTTATTTCAAGTCCAATGTATTTGATCGAAGTTGACAAATCTCTGGATAATCTAAAAGAGCATGCTACTGTCTTGAAAACCAAGATGCTCTTTGGTGTCTAACTAATTTATAAAAGGGGAGATGAACTTTATTACAAATCATATTAGCAAATCTTTTTCCCTCTTTAAAAAGGTTTATCTCTTTAGATTTAAATTCTCTTAAGTCTTTTTCTAAGTTACTCACTTGCAAATCTACATTTGAGAATTTGAGAAATATTGTAATTTTTTTAAGATAAATCCTTTTTGATTTTTGAATTTTATAAAAAGTTCACTAATTAAGGTTAAGTGTAAGTGATACACTTATAAAAACTTTGTAGCTAGAACTTATCTTGGTGTAAGGCTAAAAAAGTCTCAAATTAGGAGACAGGATTGCTTGGTCCTTGAAAGATCATGTAATAATCAAAGTTTAGTTTCAAGGGTCAAGCATAAATGATAAAGTGACCAACCATGCCAATATATACAGGATTGCTTGAGCATTCTATTAATTTTTAGAGGAAAATACACTTTAAAGTAAACTTTGTTGATGCTATTTGTTTAAGAAGCATAAAGTGACCAACCATGCCAATATTTACGGCGCATGTATTATATTCTTGCACATATATTCATAGATATCAAATAAAATAATGATTACTAAATCAATCTTTGAATAATCATTATACAAGTATCATACTTGTTAAGAATTTAAGTTTTATTAAATTAATAATTTAAACTATCAATATAATATAACATAACAATCAAAATGATCGAATTATCCTAATTTTAAAAATTTTAAACAACCATTCATTCATCTGGCAAACGCTCATATATATAATATCATTCACGTAACAATTATATAATGATTTATATTTACTTGCTCTTTATTATCCGTATCTATGAAAGATTCAAACTAATGATATACCTATTGCTTACATAATAATTATGTAATGATATATCTAATGTTGCTCATGTAATAGTCTCTTGTTATTTGAACCTAACTATTGATTTGTAACTATCAAAAGTTTCAACTATGCCATTTCGCTCACTTTAAGTCAAAATATGCATACTTTTTCTTTAATGGTGATGAATTAGCTTGAGCAACATGGAAAGTATGATGAACACTTGTGCCGTACTCTCTAGTTTTATGTGTAAGAATGATCAACATCACATTAATCGTTTAAGAAGAAAGACATTTATCATATGTTAAAGAAGACATGTGGGCTCACATATTAAATCAGCATACATCTTTTAAACCATAAACTATTATTTATTAGTATGGACATGAAAGATAATATTCAAGAATTTAAGACCAAACTATAACCCAAGTGGTCTTTTTCGCAATGATACTATTTTTATTTTTATATTTTTTGAAGAAAAAATTTAACTTCAAAATAAATTTTATATTTTCTATTAAAAATTTTGATATTTATTTTTAGATGTAAGGTTTAGTGTTCGTTGTTTTAAAAATTAGTGGTTGAAAAATGAATAAAATCTTGCTTTTTCTATGTCATACACGATTATTATTTGGGCCCTAGCATTTATTATTTATTGGGTGAACAGCACTAGGTTCTTTTGAGTATGTTTCCTCATTGCTTAAAAAGGCCCAACAATATTAGAGCAGATACCGTATCCAATGGATACGTTTTCCTTTGAGTGGGGAGAAGTAAGCACATCCTTGTATAAGCTTTCTCTTCAGTGACCTATCTGATAAGCAGCTTGATGTTTACTTTTGACTTAGCAATTATTTATAGATTTTTATTTCATTCACTATCAGTGTATTTTAATTTACAAAAGTGGTGGATGTATGATTGCCATTTGTCGTATGATCTATTACTAATTCTTCTGTTATTCCGTTGATATAGCATTAATCTTAAGTCACGTCTTCCCTCTTTAACTCATGCATCTACTTAATCCTTTTGTTTGCAATCATTAAAATCAAGTATTTTCTTCCTTTACATAATTATATTTAATATCTATAATTATTAATTTTTATAATAATTTTTTTTAATTTTAAATAAGTGATAAATTACATTTACATAATATTTCTTTTATCATTTAAAAAAAATTTAAATATCATATTATATTAGTGTAAAGATGAAAATGTAAGAATAATGATCATAGACTTTTTTCTTGCACTGGATAAATAAATCATATTAAAATGATTAAAATATCCTTAAAATGAAGAAAATAAAAAAAATAATAGACAAATCGGATTATTTTCAAATTTAAGTTACAAGACCTCTATAATATATTTAATTTTTTTTATAAAATTTTATGTCAAACTAAGTATGTGTATTTAATTTTTCAAATAATTCACAAGATAGATTTTAGATATTAAATATAATTATTTTAAAATTAAAAAATTTGATTGTAAAAATTAATAATTATAAATATTAAATATAACTATTCCCAAGAAGGTAACGTGCATTTTTTTTCAAAATAAATTATTGGTTACTAATCCTATAGTTACCTCTAGAACTCACTTAACTTTGATGATTTTGATAACTTCTTTATCAATCACTTACAAATATCTTCTCTTTAAAAAAAAGGGGGAGGGGATTTTGTTTCTTTCTCCTTGAACAGAGCAGAGCATCCTTTCCCTCTTTGTCTGTGAAACAAACGATCCATTCTCATTTCACGGGTCTTAGTTGATTCGCAAAACAATCACATTCAATTCGTTGTTTGACAAAATAAAGAATTAATTAAGTTCATCTAAGACCGATGCACATTGAAGATTCTAAAGTGGTAAACGTTGATCCTACAATCCTTTTAGTCATAAGTAGACTCAAGATTTCATTTATTATAATGCCATCACCACGTGAGAACAATGATTCCAGCTCCTTCAATGGATGGTGATCCTTTCCGTAGTGTGATCATTCGAACTAAGAGTTGTACAATCTTGTGTTACAAGTCGATCTTGTAATCGATTTGAAGAGTTAAATATATTTGATTTGATATAAAATTTTATTAAAAATCAAGTATTGTATAAAAATTTTGTGGCTCAAATTTGAAAGTAATTCGATGTGTGTACTGATGAACATAATTTATATATAATTTAAATTCTTTTATACTTAGTTTTTGTGTTATTTTTATGTACTTAATTGGACATTTGGGATTGGTTTTGTGGTTTGCTAAATTTTTGTGTTTAATTGAATTTATTCAAAAAATTTACATTATTTCAAACTATTTCAAGTTTTTGGGCATATATGAAGTTGTGAACTTTAACTTTGGGTGATTCTTATGTCCTTGAAAAACTAAGAGAAAGAGTTAAAAATATTATGAGAGCTCAAAGCCTAGTTCAGATGTTTTAAAGATGAAATAAAGCCTGAAAACTAAAATAGAGTGCAGTGTTTTGACCCAGAACCTGTCTTAGTGTTTTCATCATAAGTAGAGTTTCACTTATTATTTCAATGCAAACTTAAGTCCATTAGTTAGCTAAGACCCAATCCTACAACTTTTTTGAAGAGCTTGAGGGCAAACTATACCTTTTTGATATAATTAATAGGTTGTGATCTTAAGTGTTTAAATTTGTTACCAGTTGGATTACTCAAGATTAAGGTCATTGGAAAGTTAAATGATGGACCTACATTTTATAAGGAGAGAGTTATGTCCAATAAGGTCTCCATCCAACCCTAATTAGCAACCTAACTAGGAGACAATGCATTGGACTTATAAATAGATAGTTAAGCCTCATTTGTAACATATTTTACATTCTTTCTGTATTGTCTCTAACCTTTAGAGGAGAGGAGCTTTGCTAAGGTAAGACTCCATATGTAATAAGTTTTTCTTTTTCCCATTTTATTTTTATAATTAATGTGTAGCTAGATTCTTCTCTCAATCTAAGGGCATTTATGCATCTCTTCTATTCTTGATTGTGACACCTGATTTAATTATCAATTTATTCTTATTTTGATTCTCTTAATTTTCTGTTCTTATTGCCCATAATTGTTATGGATGATTGATTAAGGGGCCCGTTAATTAATTATTTAAAATGGTTAAATGCTAATTGAACTTTCGTAGCAATAGGGTTTTAATAAGCTATTGGGGTGAGTCAATTCTCCTAAGGAATTAAGAGTAATTAATTGGGTTATTATTAGGGTAATTCAATTAATTAGACTTAGTATTTCAGGAGTTAATGCTATTAGTAAATTGGTTAGAGTGTTAGGCTTTGACCTATTTAATAATAAGTGTTAATAAGGTTTTAGGTTTGGTTGAATAGTTTAGGGAGAAATTAACAAGGTTTAATTAGGTGCTAGACTTAATTAATATCTTGGATAAATAGTTAAAATGGAAATGAAACAATAGTATCAAGGATCAATCATTGAATTGATCACAAGAGTCACTTGTATTGAGTTTTCCTACCTTTTTTTTCCTTTCATTTTTAATTCTATTTTGTTATACATTTAATTTGTTTGTTTAAATTCCTAGTCTAGATAGTATCCACCCTTCATTTTATCATACTGTAACACATAAACTTCAATCTCTAGTCTCTATGAACATGACTTGGAGTCACCCCTAATTAGTTTAGGTAGTTTAGTATTATTTTTGGTCGGTTTCGATAGTTGTCATGTATTATTTTTCTAATTTTTTCCTGTTTTAGGGGTATTTCTATAATTTTAGAGGGGTTCACTTGTCCAGTACAATTCAGAAAGCACATGGCCATGTTCCTTGCATTTTTAGCTTCACGTTCATGTAAGATGGCACAAAATCTCCACCTAAAGTTATGAGAAAAGGTCTTATGTTAACTCATGTAAAGTATGTCTACTTATGCTATATGACCTTTGGCTTAAAATACTTTTTAGAGTGGAAGTGTTGGTAGCATGTTGGGCTTCATCGAGGGCATATTGGGACCCTGTTAGGTACTTATTAGCATGTAGTCTAGGGTCTAAAGAAACATATTGGCTTGAAGCTTTCCTTACACATTCTAATCTATGTGATATGACATATATCAATATAAAGGAGTTGCCCCTTTCTCTAATTGATTGTCCCTATATTTTTGCTCATTATACATTAAAGGCTACTTATGTGGGGTGTTCTTGAGGCTCGATTGTTCAGTTGCTTTTAGATATGTTATGCATATTTTGAAATGCCCCGTATATTTATCCAAGTGTGGCTTGAGTATGTTGGAAGGCTGAGATGTTTGTAAGAGTGGTGAGATGCACTACATGGTTTCAGCTAGAGAGCTACTGGCCTGTGACAAATGGTATCAAAGGGTGAAGCCTTGGTCATGCAAGAGTGTGTGGCCACACCATAACTAAATGGTTGAAATATCTAAAGGGATGTAAGAATTGACGGCTTATCTTATAGAGGAAGCCTTAGGAGAAGCCTTGGTTTTACAGAAAAAGCTTGACCATGTTCACGTGGGACAAATGAACTATCGACGATGCCTAGAGGGCGAAGCCATGATTGTGCTAGAAAGCATGGCCACAATAGATAGTTGAGACATTCTGCAAGATGACACATCTTTTTTAATGTGCTGAGTAGGCAAATCTTATTAGAGGAGTCTAAAATCGTGTTAAAAGGTTGAAATATTTGAAATGATGCATCGAGTGGGTGAATTCAATGGGAGGAGTTTAAGATTATGTTGGAGGGCATGATCATATTCGACCTGAGGTTGTCTAGAGGGATCATTCGAGATGCTAGGGAGTTATTATATCATAATCGTAAAATGGACCTCACGGCAATGACCTTGAAGCTTACAATTGCTAGTGTATAAGCATGTGGTTCTCAAGCTAGAGCGACAAATTACTTCATGCCCAACCCCTTTCTAGCAAAAGTGGGGAAGCCATTAGAAGATGCACTTGTAGTAGGTTATAATGGCCTAGGCATCAAAGGATGTTACATGAGAGGTACTGATAGGCACTAATTTTTTTAGAAATGGTTGTGAGGGCCACGATACAAGAGTGTATTAACTCCAAAACACTAGCTCTAGAGAATGAAAACTTGGGAGAAGTCATGAGAACCATGGTACGAGAGAAGCATCAACTTTAAAAAGGGTTATGATAGCTGAGTTGCTAGAGAGTTGTAATACCCGAAAAATTAAGAAAATAAAAAGGAAAATTAAAAAATAAAACTTGAAAATGAAAAGGATTTAAATGAAATTTGTGGCAAGGACTTAGTTGAAAAGCTTGGTTTCAGGTGGGGCAATTTCGTAAATAAGCTAAAGTTTTGGGGGTTAAAACATAAAAAAAAAAGAATTTTCTTTAAAACTTCAGAAGCCTCCAGACCCCCCCGTGACCCTTTCTTCTTCTCCCTCTCTTCTTCTCTTCCTCTCTTCTTCTTCTCCTTCCACAGCGACGGTGGCGGCGACGGTAGCAGCTTCAACTCCGGTGAGCTGGTCCGATGCTCTTCCTCTCAATCTCGGCGGTGGCGCTCTCCCTCTCCTTCTCGGCCTGGTTGTTCGGTCGACAGCCACCGAACGGTAGTAGCCCACGGTGTCACGCTTCCTCCGGCGTCGTCCTCCGCGGTTGGCGTCTTCGTCGGCGCCGCCATGCACGACGGACCGAAGCAATTCTAGGGAGACTTCAGCAGCTTCGTTTATCTCCCTTTCAGGCAAGACTAGTCTTCTTCCTCCTCCCCTCTTGTTCTGTTCGGCCAGCAGTAGGCTCCTTGGGACCTGGTGAGTAATCCTAGATTATCAAATTTATTTTCTAGTAACTCTAGAGTTAATTTTTCAAGATATGATGTTAAATGCTCTATTTGTTCAAAAGCTTCCACAGGCTCACCGGTAGCATCCCAGCTCCGGCCGAGCTAGACAC
>JANHAO010004425.1:0-24216 GCA_026873985.1 Saraca asoca | reverse complement strand
GCAATTATTTTTAAAACCCAAAGAGGAAAGATAATGGAAGCTGGAAACCTCCAACAAGAATGACATGGAAAGCAGAAGATTCCCTGGATGAAATGAGTAGCTGTCGTTTGGTCCAACAAAGGCATACACAAATAAGGGCAGCTTGTTGAGTAGTTGTCGTTTCGATTTTGACTGATTCAACCGAAAAGACATGGACCAAGTCAAAGTCTTTGCCTAACATAACAACAACATCTCTGTCTAAGAAAACCAGTCATGGTTTCACCGTTGTCATGCATTTTCAACCATTTGGGGGCCGATCTTTCATAAAAGTTCAACATATTCAATCTTAATTTTATTTTTTTTTTAAAGTCACAGCTTGTTTTCAAATTCTATTTTGAATATATCAAAGGCAGAAATGGCCTAATGATTGAGACTCATAAAAAATAGTCTCTCGGGGGTCACATTCCCTAGAAATATTCAGCCCATTTTTGTGTGACCATTCCAAATAACCCATTAATTGTAGACTTCGGGTGACAATTCCACCGTGTCAATGGTGTCAGCAAAAATATTGTTTGAGATAAAATAATTAATCATTTATGGATCTCCTTCTAATAGTTTAGAGATTTTGGAATTAATATTTTTTTTATATAATATTAAAATTACATTTAATATAGATCTATGACATGTTAAGGCCTTAAACATCATATAAAAAAAAAGAGGTTAGAGATATAACAAATTTATTTATAAATCTTTTTTTTTCTAACATCTTAAACTTCTATGATGAAATAATTACTTATTAATCACATTTTTTTTTTGGAAGTAAGAAAATCTGTATTTGAATTATGGTATCTTACAAGTTGGATTATATTATAAAAGAAAAATCCAAAAATGTTGCTCTTTTTGTTTTTATTTTAACATAATGGTGTAAAGAAAACAAAGCAGAAAAGAGATGAAAGAAAGCAAACAAGGAGAATGATTCGTTAGAACGAAAGAGCAACGCAAAGTTTGAAGTTATTAAAAAGCGCAATACAAAGAGCATGGTTCTCCAATAAATGAGTTTTCAAATATAAAGGCACAAAAAAAGGAGCCATTGCTGATGTGTTCAGGAATCACCAAATGCCATACCAGAATTAAAAGAACCAAAAATAAAAAATAAATTGGAAAAAAGAATCCATGAGAATATAAATATGAACCAGAAAATTTCAATACCGAAAACTACAACAGACAAAACGACAAGAGAAGAACCTCTGAGTTGTGTTTTGGGCCACAAAGCCCAAAAGGCCAAAACAACAGAGCCATGTGTGTGGTTGAAACTTGGAAGGATAGAAATAATGGATTCTAGGGAATAAAAACAGATGGGGTTCAGTAAAAGGGCAAAGTGAAGAAAGAGCAAGACCAGGAAGCCAAAGAAGCAGCAGCTTTTTATCAGATGTGGCACTGAATGTGAAAAAACACGCTGATATGGGTCTCACAACCAAATGTGTACACACAAAAAATGCTTACATGCAACGCCCACAGATATTAAAGTGCAAAAGTTGGCCTCAACTTTTCCTCTCAGGCCTCTCTTACGTGGGACCTTCTTTTGCCATAAACAAAGCCGCCTCCTTCTTAGCCATAAGACACAAAAATACCCAGTCTCTTCTCTCCCCTTGTCATGTAAATTCTTCTTCTTTTGTGTGACCATCTTCCCACTTCAAGGAAGAGAATAGAATCCTTATTTTGTGAATCTTAGGGACACAATAAATGTAACGATTTTTGTGTATATAAAAGTGTACGGATAATCTAGGTAGAGATAGTTTTGTTTTATACATTAAATTTGAAGATAAATTAAATAATAAAATATTTTAAAAAATAATAACATACTGTGTAAATATATCATTAAGATCATCAATTTCAATAAAATAGATATTTATAAACTGATTGATCATTTTCTTTATTTAATTATTTTCTTTATATATTCGGAATTAACTGAATATAAGATATATAATTCATGTTTTAGAATAAAAATATTAGAAATAGGCTTTAGAGTCACATCATTCGTATATTAAGATAATTTTATACATATCTATTGATATCTTCGTTTAAATGATTATTATATTTTTATTTCTAAGAAGAATCTTTCTTCCAATTTTGGCATCATAGTATATCTAACAAATCTTTTGACTTTCTTACATCTTTTATTTTGGTTGTATTAAAAGAGTTTGATCTATTTGGCTATATCATAGGAGTCTTCAATTGGTGATTCAATTTTCATTAAATTATCTTAAGATACTTATATATATATAGTTGATAGATTTTTTTTTCCCAATTATTCATGAGGTCATAAATGTAAGAAGGGAAAGCAGAATCAAAATCTCTGCGTATGAAATAAGAAAATTTTTCCTAAAAAATTTTGATGAAAACTTATTGCAAAACTTACAAATTTTCAAACTTTAAAAATACGAGTGGCAACCATTGAAATCAGACATAATTACTAAAATTTAAACATGGACTAACAAATAATGTGAATATAATTAAATATTATCCCATATGCAACAAGTAACCTCATGTTTTTGCCTTTTTGCAATATTATGATTTTTTTTTTTTTTTAGGAAATGGGATCTAATGCAAGGAAATGAGAAACATGATCAAAAAACAACACAAGTCTCATTAAGATTTGAATATGGAACAAGAAAATTTCAAAGCATGAAACGCAAGGTGTAGACGCAACCTTTAGAAACGTAATTTAAATCCAAAAAAGGCGAGCCAGCTAGATAAATTCAAAGATTTGGTCAACTCGAATTGTTTGGTGGCTGGAAAGGTATTCCTTCGTTCCCACCACAAAGGTTTAATTGTGGGGAATGAATCAGTAAATGGCGTGCGTTTGTTTCGGTCACATGGCAATTCCTAATTAAGTCGGCAAGTTTTCTACGTGTCTGCTCGTTTTGTCTGAGTCTATCAACGCTGTCAAATTCCACTTGGCTCTCGGTTTCAAAACCTTGTACTTTCTCGGTTTCTCCTATATATGCTTCTACACAAATCTTTAAGATTAAGATATGCCTAACATTATACGTAGCCAATCTTTTTTGAAAGTGCAACTTTCCTCACTTTGAAAATGATCTTTTCTTTTCCTTTTCTGGGCTTTCAAGAGATTCCTTCCTCTGCTTTTTCTCTATTCTAATGTACAGGTAATAATAATGAAATGAATACTTAATTTATTCCATTATTAGGTGTTTCTAGAACATTGCTCAGGAAAAATAAGTATTATCTATAATAAATAATACAAAATAGATAAAATACACTTATAAATATGATCTCATAAAATTTATATTATAATTTATTTTTATGTTTATTTCTTTCTTATTGATCCATGGATTGAAAATGCCAAATTTTGTGGATAAGGACATACATGAAACTCTATATATGCACATGGGACTTTGGCCAACTTGTCTTATTTAAATTCTTTTCATGACATTGTCTAATTAGACCCTTAATAGCTGGCTAAATCAACTAGTTGACTTATTTAATTAAGTTAAACCTCTTAAAAACTCTTTGGTATTTTATCTGTCTAAATTAGAATTAGCCCTATTATATATGCAGTACTTTTGACCAATTAAACCAACCACCTGAACTGCATATGTATATCCTTCAATCATTCAATTACATTAGCAACAACATAAAATTATTGTATTTTATTAAGTTGCTATTTTTTATTAACAATTAACTAATGCCTGAAATGGTTGGACATTTATTAATACATTCTTAATTTTCTAAAACAATGATTAAAAAATGTGATTAAAAAAATGAACTAATTATTTGACATATCTTTTTTTATTTCTTTTAAAAAATTGAAAATAGGAACTTGTTTTTATTCATTTTATCAATAGAATACAAAAGTTGTTTGTAGGATTTACACATTTTTTTATACTTAGGATTCTACTCTAGCCACCATCTTCACCAGTCACCAAAAGTTAACCTCTTGATGTCACTTTTCTTTTTTTAATTTCTTCGAGTTTGGCTTCATTTTTATTTGCTTTTAACCAAATGATGAGGCAACAGTCTATAATAATTTTATCGTTCAGACTAATGATTATGACCTTCCTCTTGTACAAACTATATTTATCATTTTACAGGTCATATATATAGCATTCTTTAATTTTTTTATTTTCTATTTTAATATAGTAAATGTATCAATGATCCCCTACATAGCGAGACATCATTATTGCACTTCTCTAAGCTTTAGCTCTATGATGCTTAGTGAACTTTCATTCCATTTTTTCTATGTTTGCAAAGAATGGTATGCGACGATCAATTTTTATAAATAATACCACACTAGTATTTATTATTCACATATTTTTATATTCGCAGATAAAATTTATAACAAAACATACTAAAAAAATGAGTGCATAATTTTTTTAATCTTATATTGATATTAAAATTTTTAATATTATTATTTATTATTTTTTAACAAATTAAAAAATTATCATTTTACTTTTATGATCATTTAATTATAATTTCAAAATAATTTATACATCAAACAAAACTAGAAATATTTCTTTATCGTGGATTGGTCACTTGAAAAAGTTCAAGCACTATCCGTCTATGCCGTCCACTCGATCAACTATGTGCCTGTAAACCACCCAGCACATTGGTACAGCGGCCCCTTGTTTCCGGGGCATATGGCCTTTCCGTGGTCTTGTTAAAGGGCACGTGCCTTTGCTTCAACAAAACCCTCTTCGTACTTTTTATGAAAATGCTTATAAAAACCTTATAACATCTTTAATTATATATTAGAATATCATTATTCTTTATTTCAATATCAGAATATTTCAACAACTTTTTCAAAATAGGCCTAATCCATTTAAATAAATAGAAGTGAAATATAAATTATGGAATACAATAAATATCATCAATTGTGACAAATCATGTGTTCCACTTCCCTTCAAACTATTAACTTTACTTTCCATTTAAATTATTTTTATCCGAAAGCATCATCCTCAAATATATATATATATATATATAGCACTAGTATTAAATTTAAGAAGCAAATGAATTTGAGCTGAATGAAAAGGCTAAAGGGGTTGGGAGGTCCAATCTCTCTTTCACTATCCCACACATAGGTGACACCACGTGACACCCAATGCCTCCAATATGTCTCTGTCCTACCAAGGCGTATCTCTGATCATGACTACACTAGAAAAACCAATGATGCAATAGGGTTTTGGATCACCCAATTAACCTTCTTCTTCTTCTTCTTCTAAATATATCCATTCATTTTGAATGTAAATTCCCTAATTTTTTATTTATTGATTTCTTTTAATTTAAAAAAATAAAAATATAATTTTTTTTATTTTGAGATACACAAATTTTTGTTAAAATCTATTATTTTAATATAAAAATAATTTCTATATTTATTTTCTTTCTGAATTTATATTTTCAATCTCTATTGCGCCGTACGTCTACTTGAACCATAGAATTAGTTAAAACCAAACATAAATGGTTGTTTGAATTTTGTCTCTGTGATACCTACTTCTACCAACTAGGTTCCATATGAATGTTAGTTTAATTGATTGTGAATAAAGTTTCTATCACTCTCTTCGACAATGGTTATGTGGATATTATTTAATCAACAAGGTTCAACTAGTGGTCTAAAATTTTTCTAAATCATTTTGAAGGTCACGGGATGAATACAAGAAAGTGTTAATTTATGCTTAATAAAAGAGTCAAAGAATTTGCTATTTTGGCCATTAACATCTAGTAGAGGCTAATTATAGATGATAATTATAATTAATTCGAACATTTTCCCCTCTTATATTTAATTACTATTTAAAAATAAATATTTTTTTATGTATTTTGAATTTAAATTTGTGCATAAGCCTAAAACTTATACAGTAGATATTATATTTAAAGAAATGGTATATCAGTTACCCCCACAATATAGTTGTCTCTTTTTTCAGGTCCAATTTTTTCTTTTAACCCAGATTTATCTAAAACACCCACATTCTCAACCGTCTTGCATTATTTCACTTTGTAATGGGTTAGAATCAATTGGCAAAAGTTCGTCCTTAGTTTGACATACACAGTTGATAAATTAGTTAATAAATTAGTTATTAACTATTTTATAAGTTGTTAATTATTAATTGAAAGTTGATAAACTCGTTGATTATATTAAAAATATTTGATAAAAAATAATTATTAAATTAATTTATAAATATAAAATGATATGTTAATATCATTAATAATATATATAGAATAAATTAATTCATATTTGTTTTGAGATTAAAATATATTGATACAATTAAAATATTTAAAATAAGAATAATATTATTTAAAATTTAATTAATTATATTTTTATAACATCATATATTTAGTTACTTACTTATTTATTTTTATTTATTTATGTTGAATTAACAAACATAAGCCAATGATATGTGTGGAGTTTTTTTTGTTCTCTTTATCTTTGTGAAAAAAAAAGTATTGAAAATAGCATAATATTAAAAAAAATAAAAATGAGTGTTTTTAATTAATTAGGACATGAGTTGTCAAAATAACTAAAAGAAGAAAGAAAAATTAAGAAAAATAATTAAAAACTCTTTTATAATAATTTATATATTATTTTGAGTAATTTATCTTTTCTCTAATAACAATAACAATAATAATAATGTGGTAAAGTGCATGATTGAATAGTTTGGTTATATATATTGGAACTAAAAATCAAAAGAATAAAATAAAAAATATATTTCTAAAAAAGAATATGAGAAGAAAAAATTTATCATAACTTTAACTTAATAAACAAAGAAACACTGCACTCTATCTAACTCATAAATTTACTAACTTATTTTTCTTCCTCACTTTTTGATTGCATTACAAAAACTGAAACAAGCTATATTTATAAGTAAAACTAGACTAATAAGATAAGAATAAAATCTTCAACTTTATTACAACAAATCAACTTTATCTTCATTGAGCTTTATTTGGTACATTTCAAAAATAAATGCTTAAGGTTTATTCCAATAGATTAACCTTATTTTCACTAAGTTTTATTTGTTATATTCCAAAAATAAAGACTTAAGGCTTATTTCAAACTCCAACCTTATCTTGTTATAATTCAAGCTTCAGTTTCCACAATTTAAAGCTTCAACCTTTATCATTTTCTTTAAATCCAATTTAGATTATTTTGAACAGCTTGCCTTAAATTTGATTTTGAAATAATAGCAAATATTATCTTTAGTCTCTCAAACGCAATCACCTTTAGTAATTTTGTTAGAATGTCTGTAACTTGATCTACAAACTTACAAAACTCTAGTTCAATTTCACTATTTTTTAATAGCTCACGAATATAATGATACTTGATGCCAATATACTTGCTTCTCCTACGGAAAACTGATTTTTTTAGTTAATGTAATAGCTAACTTATTATCATATAGAATTTTCATTGGACCTACTTGTTCATGTATTAATTCACCGAGCATCCTACAAAGCCAAACTACTTGATATGCTCCAGAAGCAATCACCATATACTCTACTTTCATTGTGGAACGTGTAATAACCTATCATAAAAAATATCCTTGTCCAAGAAAGAAAACATACCTAGAGGTGCTTTTTTGAGTTTTTACATTGCCTGCCCAATTACTATTTATGTATCCCACCAAACTGAAATTATTAAAGTAGAAGTAAAAAAAATTCCATTATCACGAGTACCACTCATATATCATAAAATTCGTTTTGCTATTTATAAATGTGATTAGCGAGATTCTTCTATGGATCAACTAATAATCCCCACACCATAGGCGATATATGGTCTGGTGGAAGTCAGATTTCTTAAACAACTAACTATGCTTTTGAAATATGTGGGATTTATTAGTTTTTCACTTTCTTCCTTCTTTAACTCTAATCGTTCTACAATTAGTGTTTAGATATGTTTAAGAGATTCCATTTTTAGATGCTTCAAAATATTGTTGACATATTTCTGTTAGGAAATAAAAATGTCATCATTAGTCTGTTGCACTTCAATGCCTAAAAAATAGGACATTGATCCCATTTTTATCATCTCAAACTAACTAGTCATTGACTCCTTGAATTTATCAAACATCTTTTCACAATTTCTTGTAAATATCAAATCATCAATATAAATACAAACAATAATGGGATTACCATTAGGTTTTGACTTAATATATAGGATATGCTCACAAGAACATTTCTGAAAATCTAGCTGCAACAAGTATGCATTAATTTGGCTATATCAAGCAAGAGGTGCTTGTTTCAACCTATACAATGCCTTCTTCAATTTGTAAATTTAATTCTCATGTCTTTTCTTCATGTAATATTTTTATGAAACTGTTTATATTTTTTTTATTTTTAATTTTTGGTAAAAATAATATTTTTAAATAATTTTGCGATAGAATATTTTTGAATGGAGTTATAACTCCGTGTTATTACACAAAAAAATCTATAAAAAGTTAAAATTATTTTATAAAAAATTATATATTTTTTAAATACAGAATCATACTTTTTATGAAAATTGTTATAAAAACCTTATAACATCTTTAATCATATATTAGAATATTATTATTCTTTCTTTCAATATCAGAATATGTCAATAACTTTTTCAAAATAGGCCTAATCCATTCAAATAAATAGAAGTGAAATATAAATTATGGAATACAATAAATGTTATCAATTGTGACAAATTATGCGTTCCACTTCCCTTAAACTTTTGACTTTCCTTTCCATTTGAATTCTTTTTATCCGAAAGCATCATCCTCATATATATATATATATATATATATATAATAGTACTAGTATTAAATTTAAGAAGCATATGAATTTGAGCTGAAAGAAAAGGCTAAAGGGGCTGGGAGGTCCAATCTCTCTTTCACTATCCCACACAGGTGACACCACGTGACACCCAATGCCTCCAATATGTCTCTGTGCTACCAAAGCGTATCTCTGATCATGACTTCACTAGAAAACCATTGATGCAATGATGCTTTGGATCACCCAATTAACCTTCTTCTTCTTCTTTTTTTTACTCTAAATATAACCATTCATCTTGAATGTAAATTCCCTGAATTTTTATTTATTAATTTCTTTTAATTTAAAAAATAAAAATATTTTTTTTTGAAATACACAAATTTTTATTAAAATATATTATTTTAATATAAAAATAATTTCTATATTTATTTTCCTTCTGAATTTATATTCTCAATCTGTATTGCGCCGTACGTCTATTTGAACAATGGATTTAGTTAAAATCAAACATAAAAAGGTTGTTTGAATTTTGTCTTTGTGATACCTACTTCTACCAACTAGGTTCCGTATGAATGTTTAGTTTAATTGATTGTGAATAAAGTTTCTATCACTCTCTTCGACAATGGTTATGTGGATATTATTTACTCAACAAGGTTCAACTAGTGGTATAAAATTTTTCTAAATCATTTTGAAGCTCACGGGGATGAATACAAGAAAGTGTTAATTTATGCTTGATAAAAGAGTCAGAGAATTTTTATTTTTTTTTTTGCGATTAACATCTAATGGAGGCTGATTATATATGATAATTATAATTAATTTGAATATTTTTATCTCTTATATTTAATTATTATTTTAAAAAAATATTTTTTATGTATTTTGAATTTAAATTTGTACATAAACCTAAAACTTATACAGGAGATATTATATTTAAATACATGCCACTGCCACATCAATGACTCTCACAATATAATTTTCTCTTTTTTTAGTTCCATCTTTTTCTTTTAACCCATATTTATCTAAAATACGCGCTTTCTCAACCACATGAATTACTTCTCTTGATAAGGGTTAGAATATGGACTAAAGTTTGGACTTCGTCTGATACAAGTAATTGATCAATTAACTATTAACTATTTTAAAAACTATTGATTATTAGTTGGAAGCTGATACATTAGTTGATTGAAAGTATTCGATAAAAATAATTGTTGAATTAATTTATAAATATAAAATGATATGTTAATATCATTAAATAATATATATATAGTAAATTAATTTATATTTATTTCGAGACAATAATATATTAATGCAATCAAAATATTTAAAATAAGAATAAAATTATTTAGAATTTAATTAATTATATTTTATGACAAAATACATTTGTTTACTTACTTATTTTTATTTATTTATGTTGAATTAACAGACATAGGCCAAATATACAATGATATGTGCAGAAATTTTTTATTCTTTTTGACTTGTGAAAAAAATTAAAAATAGTATGATATTAGAAGAAAATTAAAAATGGGTGTTTTTAATTAATTAGGATATGAGTTATCAATAAACCAAAATAAGAGAGAGAAACTAAGAAAAAATAATTAAAGACTTCTATAATAAATTATATGTTATTTGAAATAGTTTGTCTTCTCTTTAATAACAATAACAACAACAACAATATTGGTAAAGTAGCCGTTAGGCTTGTGCTTTGTCTTGTACATCTATTTAACTCCAATAGGCTTCTTCCTAAGTGGTAAAGTAGTTAGCTTCTATGTGTCATTTTTCTCGATCAAATAAATCTCATCATACATTTCTTGAATCTACCGTCTATTAGTTATTACATTTTCATAGGAAACAGGGTTACAATATGCAAATAGGCAAAAGTTCATAATAGTCTCATAAGTGGATATATCTTTATGATCATTATCATATGCAACCACATAGTCTTGCAAATACACATAGTCTTGCAAAGAAACTGGCATCACTTGTGTTTGTTAAGGATGCTTTGATGTCTCCGAAATTGCTATTGGTGAAGAAAAGCTTCTGGGGAATGAACTGTCAGGTGAAGATCTTTCTATTTTCATTAACTTTGGTTCATCCTTTATGATAGCACCTTATTGTTGTTCATCTTTTTTATTCCATGCCCAAGTTTCATCTTCAATGAACTAGACATCTCTACATATAGTCACTTCTTTTATTACAGAATTGTATAATTGGTAACCCTTGGTCACTTCACGTAGACAATGAAAATGCACTTTTGGCTTTTGTCATTCAATTTCTTTCTTTGCTCATCCAGAATATATAGATATACAAGACACCCAAATACGCACATGAAAGAGACTTTTGGCTTGTTACCGCTCCAAGCTTTTTCTAGGGTTCTTCTAATAACACTTTTTATGGTACACCTGTTTAATAAAAATATGATACAGGCAATAACTTTTACCCAAAAACGTTGTGGCTAAGTTTTAGCTTTCAATAAGCTCCTGGCCATTTAAAAATTTGTTCTACTTTTTTCTTTCAACTATGTCATTCAATTGAGGTGTATAACTGGCAGTTAATTACCTTTGGATCCCTTGGCTTTTGTAGAAATTTGAAAATTCATTTGAAATGAACTCTCTTCCTCTATTAGATTTCAAGGTGTTTACATAATAACTATTTTGTTTTTTTACGAAAGTCTTAAATTCTTTAAATTTCTCAAAGGCCTCTAATTTTTCTTTAAGAAAATATACTTAACTCTTTTTAGTAAAATCATCCACAAAGATTAAAATGTATCTTTTATGTCTAAGTGATTCTACCTTAACTAGGCCACAAATGTCTGTGTGCATTAACAAATGGAAAGGAGTCTCTATGTTGTTTTCCAAGAATACACTCTATACACTTTTGATTAGGAGCTATAATTATCAATATGCCCGTTATTATATTTTTCTAAGCTAATAATTTTAACCCAAGGAAGTTCAAATGACCATATCGAAGATGGCACAACCATTCTTCATCTTTCAAAATCGTTGAAAAATTCATCAGTATTCCTGTTTGCAAGGTGAGAAGAAATATGTGATTCTTTGTCATTTGCACTGCTGTAATCATTTTACCATTTTTGTCTTTGATTGTGCAAACTCCATTATGGATATCAATTTTGTGTCATTTTTTCATAAAACTAGCCAATACTCAATAAGTTCTAACAAAGACCTGATATAAAATAAACATTAACAATAGTAACATTTGTACAGTCTTTAAATTTAATGCTAATGTCACCTCTACCTATAACAGGAATTTTAGATTTATTCTCGAAATTTATGTCTCCACATACAAATTCATCCATGTATGAGAAAAGTTTCTTCCTTCCACACATATGATTGCTACACCTAGTGTCAAGATAACATGTATCTGTATACTCTATATCTGGCTCATCTGATTTGCATGCGAACACCAGGTTCTCTTCCATGTTTGCTATATTTGCATACTTTGTAGACTTATCTGGCATTTTGGTATAGCACTCGTTTCAATAATATCCATATTTTCTGCATCTAAAATATTGAATATTATATTTGTTACCTACTCTATTATAACTTCTTTAATGTTTTTAAAAATTTGCTATCAGTTGATTTTTCTTTGTTAGTAGAATTAAAATATCCAACTCTTCCACATCTTCAGCCACCATGACCTTGACTGCGTTGGTGGCTTTCATGATTTTGGTGATTTATTATATTTTGCAAAGCTTGCTCGGGACTTGAGCTTATGGCTTTCTGATTCATCCGTTACTCGTGTAAATATAACGAACCCATCAACCTCTTTATTGACATAGTTGATGTATATTGTGATTCTTTGATTACTGTAACAATGTAATTAAACTTTACAATCAAATATGGTATGATATTTTCTACAACTCTAGTATATGAAATTTCTTCACCATTGACACTCAATTAATTAACTACAAACTAAACTCGATCAAAGTAGGCTGAAATTGATTTTGAGTTATTTATGCATAATAAACTCAAAATTGTCTCGTAATGTTTGTAGCCGCACTCATCTGACACCATTATCACTTTTATAGGATTTTTGCAAAATATCCCACACCTCATTTGCTGTATTTGCACATGATATTTTTTCAAATATTAGCTCTTCAACAGCTTGAAAAATTACATAAAATGTTTTTTTACCCTTCTTTCGAATATCCTCCAATGCATTTTTCTTATCTTTCTCTAGTGCATCAAACTCATTTTGGTCTTGTATTTTGGTATAAATAGTCTCTACCAAATTCCATAAATTTTGGGATTTTAATAATACTCTTAATTGGACACTCCAGTTGTCATAATTTTTGTTATTCAATTTAGAAGACTGCAGTTAGATCAAATTTGATGCTATTTCAAAACCTGACTTTGTTAGCAAATGTAGGAAGTAAAAACTAAAAGAATAAATAAAAGAAGAATATTTCTGAAGAATAATATGAGAAAAGAGAAATTCTTTGATTATAACTTTAACCAATACGCAAAGAAAGGCTACACTCTAGCTAACTCTCAAGTTTACTAGTTTATTTTTCTTTATCACTTTTTGATTACATTACAAAAATTGAAATAAGGTATATTTATAGATAAAATTAAACTAATAAGATAAAAATAAAATCTTGAACTTTATTCTAATAAATCAATATTGTCTTCATTGAGTTTTATTTGATGCATTCAAAAAATAAATACTTAAGGCTTATTCTAATAAATCAATCTTATTTTTCCTAAGTTTTGTCTATGCTTTTCAACAATAAATATTTAAAGTTTATTTCAAACTTCAATTTTATTTTGTTATAATTGAGACTTCAATTTTTATAATTTAAAGTTTTGATGTTTTTTTTTTTAAAAATTCAATCCAATTTAGATTATTTTTAATAATATAATAGATGGGTGCGTTACGCTTATGTAGTTATCTTAGTGGCTTAGTTAAAGAGTATTGTTTATTTAAACGAAGATTCCCTGAGCAATGGGCTATTGGGAATGTGACAACCCGTACGAGAATATCACAATGATTGATTCTTGGCATAGCTTTGGCTTTGGCACGAATCTTCGGGGGCAAGATTCTGCCTCGGTTGCATTTCAAGAAATGGATTAACATTGGTTAAATTAAAGGACACAATATCAATTCAACGTTTCAACCTACTTCACAATTAAGGCATTTTTAGGATTCCAACTATCCTTCTCGTTGTAATTTTGTAATCAAGTCAGATATATATATTTTGTCATCTTTGTTAAATGAGGAGAATGTTACGTGCACAAAAATTAAGGGTTTTAATTTATATTTGTGGAAAGATAAGATGATTATTTATTTATATTTTATGCATTGATGATAATTGTATTTATATCAGAAGCATATAAAATATTATCACATATTTTATATATATTTTATAATTAAAGTAATTTTTTTATACATTATAATTATGATAAAATAATATAAATATAGAAAAATATCGAATATGTTGTTGTGTTTTGTGTGTTACTAGTATAAATATAATTACATCATTGATACATGAAATATAAATATGATAAATATTCTGTATATATTTGATTTTTCAAGTTAAATATACTTTAACATGTAGAGTAGATAGTTTTAAGGTTCTATATAGCAATAGGTAGGCATAAAACAAAATTAATTAAGTTTAACCATTTTGATTTTTCATGACAAATTGTATCTCGTAGCACATACTGCAGCTTTTTTTTTATTTTTCTTGATACATGATTTATGCAGTTGATAACGCGTATAGGTGTTGCATTTAATAAATGAGAAAAAGATATTGGCATTATCTTAATAGCATTAATTTTCCTCATTACCCCCATTGGTATTCCTCAATTACGCTTTGCTTTTAAAGTGATTATATTAACACATATAATTAATTATCCTTTACACTAATTTTCACTATTTTTAGTTAAATCGTTCAAATTTATTTCTTAAATAATTTGAATTAAATTATAGTAGGGAGTGTTTATTATTATTATTATTTTACAGAGTACTATCAAATCATTTAATACGCATTTAGGACTGATTGGTTTTCACTAAGAAAAGGGAAATGAATTAGCAAACGGAGACAGTGAAAAGGGAAATGAATAGTCCATCATTACTTAATCTGTTTCGTTCTAATAATAAAGGAGATCAAGTTTCTCTCGATTCACTTTGGAGAAAGAAAGGATATTATTATTATTGAGAAAGATATGTTGAGATTTAAAAATAAAAAATTTTAAAGGGTTGGAAGAATCATCTTAAATTGATTTAAAGTAAATTTATTAAAATAAATAAATAAATAATGATTTTTTTAACTGCACGGAAATAATAAAAATCCTTCATTCCCTTTCTTCTTTGATTATCCTCAACCCAAAAAAAAAAAAAAAAAAGAAATGAAAGTCTAAAGATTAAATCAAATGTGACCAAACTACTAAAAACATGGATCCGTGTTTAAAGTTTACAAATGTAGGTAATATTTTCATTTATATATTTCCATATTAAAAAAATAGGGAGCAGCTGAATTGGCTGAAAGCTAGCTTAGAAATTAGCCGATTACGATAGTCAACGAGTCTTTGTTTGCGAAGTTGCACTGCATTGCTTAAATTAACCTGGTCAATTATCCATATGCCTAATAACACTTGGACCTCTAGCATCCACGTGTACAAATCTTTATTGAAATTTCCCCACTCACACTACTTTTCTTGGAACGCCAGTGAAACCCCACGTTGTTCCTTTTTCATATTGTGGTCTATCTATTTATTTATACATGTACATAACCTTGACGCAAACATGACACTAATAATCTTATCTCGTCTCTACTCTCTACTTCTATTTTAATCTATCTTTCCTTTTGGAGAAGAAAGAGAAATGAAATTAAATTAAGGCAATGTCCTAATGCTTCTCTCTACTTTTCTTTTGCTTGGCCACATTTGAAAACCTTTTTTTATTACTTAAATTTATTGATTTTAATTTGTGAAAAATAATGCATAATGTCTAAAACTCCTTCAAATGTGATGTTGACTAATGATGTAAAAATTGATGGAGTGATAATTGATGAACATAAAAAAGTTAATGGAATACGATAGAAATAATTTGTCAAACACATTCTAATATTTGTGGGTATATATAGATATTAAATGTATCAATTAATATATTTTTAAATGAATGAGTTGTTATTATATATTTGTAGTACGATAGTGATGTTAGCAAAAGTTTTATTAAACAGACTTGATCATGCTTTTTTATATGCATTAGTTAAATAGTTAATTTTTGAAATTCTTCAACTAATAAGCCTATGTCCTAAGTCGTTCAATCAAAAGGAATAATCAATTAGTTAGAAGGCAATCTACCAAATATTAATTTTTTACAAAGTATTAGTCAATTAACAATTGATCGAATGACCAAAAAGTGCCATTACATGAAAGCATTGTATCATTTTTTTATAGCAATAAGATGAGATGGTATACAAGTTAATTTGTAGTTTTAATTAGTATACTTATCAAATAACTTGTAGACAAATCCTTTTAGTTTAATAAAAATGTTTACAAAAAGTTAGGTGGAAATGTTTTCATAAGGTAAATTTTAATGTTTGAAAATTGGATGTTCAATGTATACATGACATCCTAATAATATATTTTATGCTCATAATTTTATTATTTGCTTGATGAACTAATTTATTAATGTTAATTTTGCTTTTTTTTCTTTTTCAACATGAGTTAGTACGAATAGTCACACTTTAAATCTTATACGTTGAGCTTATGGCTTATGATTTTGAATCATCTAAGCAGTATTCTTTAAATATTTTCTTTCAATATGATCTCATTTAGTGTTTGAAGAGAGAACGAGAGAGACTATCAACGCAATGCGACTCTTTCTATGAGTTTGAATCATCTGAACAGTATACTTTCAAAGTTCCAAATGCCAAAAACATGTTACATCTTTTAAGGTAAATACAATTTATTCACTTGTTATTGGAATTTATTTTATTCATTGCGATTTAAAATGTTAAAATTAATTTATTTATAATTTGTTTTATTAATATTATTTGAAGTAATATTTTTTCAAAAAAATAAATGAAATTTACATGTTTTTGTCACACAATTTTTCTTTTTTCTTTTTAAATTAAATCATTAAATTAAATCAAACAAATAAATTTATGATGAGCCATATTTCATGAGGAGACTATTTAATTGTTGAGATAGTTTTTTGAGTCAAAGTTAAAATTTAAAAACATGTTAGTAAACTTATTATTTACATAATCTTATCCCTTTAATTTTATGACTTCAATAAAAGATAAAGAAAATTACATGATAACATTATATAAATTATATTTATTTTTAATAACAAAATAATTAAGATAAATAAAACCCTAACAAAATAAATTAATTTCAAAACTTTAAATTTGATGCGGATAAATCATGCTTATGGCTATAATGTATGAAAATTAACATTAAAAATTGATGCCAATCATAACCTTTTGAGCCAGTATATAAGTTCCCAATTTATGGGCGCTTTGGAAATAGACATATGACCTATCCAAAGTTACCCCTTAAAAACACTTTTGAAGCTTTCCTTGAGTGATTCATGACTCAGTCGTTGGCTTTCTCGGCAATCTAGCTGGCATGCCTCCCTCCCTCCCTCCCTCCCTCCCCTGACCTTTGTTGGTGCCCGCGATTAATGTCGCATCATAACTCTCACCTATGACCTGTTGTCCTTTTATCTGCTTATCTAATTTCCTCACATTCCGGAGTTGGCCCCACTCCTCTTCTGCTTTTCCATCCAGTCTCCTCTAATTCAACCACTCACCCACACAAAATCTACCATATGTTTTATTTTCTCTAAAATTTATTATAATTACATTCATATATTTATATATATATATATATTTTAAAATTATATCAATCTTTTTTATTGTAAAAGAATAAAATAAATAAGTTTATATTTCTGAAATAAACAAATGCAAATTTAATTAGATTATGTGTGTGTTTGGCACACTAAAAAAACTAATTTTTAATTTCTTAACTTGGTCAAACAGTTCTATTTTTCTATTTTAAAGGTGTTTGGTGCACTAACTTTTTAAAAAAGAAAGCTCTCTTTTAATAAGCTACTTAAAGTAATGTTTAACTTATTAAAATAGAGCTTTTAATTATTTTTTCTAAATTTATTTCTTTTATTTTAATTAATTAACAACTCACTCTCAATTAATCAATATAAATACCATATTATTTGAAAAGATAATATATGAAAATAAAAAAACTCAAGCCCTATATATCAATATTTTTTAAAAATATTATATTATTTTTAATATTTACTCTTTTTTTAGAAAACTAAAAGGAGACAAAAAAAATCAGATATCATCACATATTTGACCTACGTTTATTAATTTAATATAAATAATAAATAAATAAATAATAAATATGTGATGTAATTAAATATAATTAATTAAATTTTAGGTAAATATATTCTTATTTTGAACATCTTAATTATATCAATTTGATCTCAATATCAAAATAAAAGTAATATATTTCATATATTTAATGATATCATCATATATGTCATTTTACATTTATAAGCTAGCTCAACAGCTAATTTTACCAAACACTTCTAATACAATCAACTAGCTTATCAGCTTTCAACTAACAGCTAACAGTTAACAGCTAGTAAAATAATTAATAGCTAGCTTATCAGTTATCAGCTAACTTTTCAATTACTTGCGTCGAGCAGACTCTGTAACGTAGAGGAGGTGATTATAATATTTATTTATTTTGTTTTTGTATAATTCTTAATTGTTCTGAGTTTTACTTGTGACAAAGTCTGGTTCTGCTGTGGTCCAAAAGAGAAGGGCATTCTCCATAAACTGCAAGGTATTTGAGTGAATTCTCATTGTTCATCAGGCATTTTGGTCAGTCTGGGAATTTTTCAGAACAGAATCTTCATCCTCACTCCTTCACCTCTGAGGTTACCATAATACCCTCGTTCCCGACACACGTATCTCCTTGCAAGTCAGCATCCACAAACTGTGCTTACACGCAAAGCAGGGAAGCTTCGCCCCTGTAAGAGTTTTGCCTGCCCCCCCCCCCCCACCCCCCTCTCTCTGTCTCTCGTTATATATATAAAGTCACTTGTCTCATCGTGCCCTCCAAAATAAAAAATTAAACAAAGTTCATTATTTTTTTTTTTTAAGATAAATTTATTGAATTAAACGATTTAAGTATGCTCATTATTTTTTTGATATAAATGAATTCTAACAAGTCCACTGTTACTCGTGAATTATATGACAATATTACATATTTGATATAATATAAAACAATTGATTTTGAGAATAAATAATTAAAAATAATAATTATAGATTGGAAATATTATTTTATAATTAATTTATAGGATTTAGTCAAAATTAAATTAAAAGGGCTGTTAAAAATTTTATACATTGACCGTATAGTTTTTATTTACACCTTTTGTTTACAACAATATTGTATGACATGCTATCACGTGTTTATTATTTTTCTCAAGTACAGTTAAATATATAAAAACATGATTATGTAATAATGTTTCATTCAATTATATAAATATAACTATACCATCAATAAATATAATATAAGTTCATGTTAAAAATTATCAAAACATATATTTTTTAATCAAATATGCAACTGGTATAAGTATAACCTTTACCATCATTAAATGAAATATAAATTGACATTGAAAATTACCGGAACATGCTAAAACGTTTGTTTTTTTTTTTTCAATCAAGTATCAACAATGTACCCATCATATTGATTCGATATTCTTCAATATATATATATATATATATATATTTTTTTTTTCATTTTCAACCAAAAGAAAAAATACCAACATTCTCATTGAGTCGGCTAAAAGAAGCCAAGCCGGCAAGCCTGACCGACAAGTGTAAAAGGTTGACCTAGTATGCTCTTAAAGCCGAGCCGCCAAATAGACCTTGAAAGCTTCGTTTTCGCTGACTGTGGAAAACTAATCATTAACCCCAACCTCCGCGTAACAAAAAGCCCAAAACGCACAAACAACCAATGAGAAGAGGAGAGAGAATTCCTCACCGGAAACCGGAAACCACATCTGGTTTTTAGGTTCTCTGGCCTAAATAAGAAAGTTCCAATAGCCTCACAACACAGTGACACTTCTCGTGTCCAGCAGCGCCTAGTCCTGGGGCCGGCTCCTATGGGACCCTAACAACCTGCTGTAACCGCCAGCTATTTCCGTTCTGGCACCTATATGACACAGTAACTCATAAAAAACCGCGAAACAATTGCTTTATCCTGTTGCCACGTGTCTATCCTCATCGTAATCGCGCCACGTGTCCATTTCAGCTTGCGCCCTTGCAATCGCGATTGGTCACGCATCGTGGTAGTTTACTTACATTACGGAAGTGACTTCCTCCCGTCTCTCATGTGACAACTCTGAAAAGGCACAACTACCCTCGGTTCATCTGTTGAATGGCAACAAACCGAATAAGGGGAGAATCGTCTTTTTAGATGAGGAGCCTAACTAACTGGAAGGTAGGTGAGAGTTATCCTGTACATCTCGGCAGTTTGACAGAACAAGTACACATGCCAGTTGGGATTTCAGATTAGTCTTCAGTTCATTTTCGTTGACGATTCTAAAGTAAACAATGAAAAATGGACGGTCAGATTTCATCGTTTTATACGGTCTCACGTGATAGTCCCCTCTTTCCTGCCACTTTCAATTCTCTGACGATACAGTAACCAGGACTCATTGACAGCACCGTGCACCAAATTACATAAACGCCCTTTAAGTTAGACAAATAATACCCGCCCTTTTATCCTGTACCCGCCAATAAATCCCACGAATTATAACGGTAATTCCGTCATAACCACAAAACGCAGAAGCATTTACGTCGAAACGCGGGTGAGTGAGAGAAAAGCGCGTTTTGGACGGCAAGTTTTTGGTTGAACCACCTAACAACTACCGCTTTGGCTCACATTTGTTCTTTGAGGAGTTGTTTAATCTCGTTTCCGAAACAAAAAGATATGTATAATTTTATTTTATTTAAAAGTCGATTTTTATTATTCGGTTTTCAGAGCTAATCACAGCGTTAATATTTTGAATATATAAAAGTATAAATTATCCCTTCCTTACCCTTTTTCGGTTTTTTAAGCATTCTCTTCCTCTCTTTCCTCATCCACTGTTTCTCTCCGTTCCACGTCTCGCCGGTAAACCTCGTTCACAAGTCGGGAAACCGCTTCCATCTCCGGCGACATTCTTCTGAGCTTCCAGAGGAAGCTTTCAATGACTCTCTGATTGACACGGTTGCATTCTCTTCAAATTTGCTGCGGTTAGTCGTAGAAGGCGTTGGATCTCTCCGAGGCCTGGTTTTAGCCTTTTAAACGGTGTTGTGTGAGAATGTGGCGAGTCTAATTGACGTTGAAGGCTGGCTTTTAATCTGGAATCTCCAGGATCGTGATCTAGGGTTTGGCTTCGAGATTTAGATTCCGTTTTGTGATTGTTTTTGCAGTTCCTCATACAAGTAAACGAAGACGGAGGCCTACAGGGACAGACTTCGTAATGAAATGGTAGGTCAACCGTGATTTCTTAAAATTTTCTTCCTGTTTGAAATCTGTTTTTTAGTAATTTTTTCTTCAAAAGTCTCCAGAAAATGTGTTTCGTTCTGGTTCTTCTTCCAGATCTCAGACATTGTTCAAATTTCTTACGGTTTAGGCAAGGCTTTTCCAATGATTCTAGTCTTAATGGTGATCGTTTTTCCAATCATACCCTGAAGTTTGATTTTATCACGTAAGATTTTGATAGAGCTCATTGTTTAGATTGATACTTAAGGTGCATTTTCATAGTTTATTTTTTCCTTCTCAATACTTGAAAAGGAGCTCCTCTCCCATTCATTTTTATTTTTTTTTCTGAAAAGGAAAACTTGATCTCTTTCCCCTTCTTTTTCCATCCTCTCTCTTAAATAGGAATTTAGAAGATTTGGCTCCATCAAGGACTGGATTAGTAATTTTTATTTTATGGAATATAGCCCCACCTTTTTGTAATTTCGGTGATTTTGTTCCCTTATTGTTGTATCCATATTCTTTCTCCTATTTTTCTGAATTTCGATTGGCTTCAAGGTAGATAAAATGATATAGGAAGGATGAAACTGTTTAATTTTCGGCGCATGCAAATTTTGAATGTTTCTATATGGTAATTTTGTTTTGACCATGCTGCTTTTGATAAATTCGGATAATATTGAAACGCTTTTGCGTTGGAACAATTAGAGTCGGCGAATTTTTAGTCATCCAGTCGGTGGGTCAAATTTGTTGTCTTAGCGTTTAGTTTTCTGGAGCTGAATTGCTATGCCAGTTAGACTCTGATTGCGCAATAATTCGATGCGGTGGTCATCTAGTTGTTGACTTCTCATTGGCAGTATGATTTTGATTGCATTTATTTGGACCCGTATTCTGTGGGCAATTTTTTTTTTGGGGGGAGGGGGGTGGGTGTTGGAATTTTTGGTATAAACTTGCTTACGTTTAATGTTAATTACTTTTCCCCCCTTTGAATTCATATTTTCCAACTAAGTTAGCTGATGCCTGATGCTTCAAATGGTACTCTACATTGACGCTCTTTTGGAGAATTACAAGGAACTAATTTGTTTACTGCTTGGACCTAAAATTCACAATTCGGATTATACGTTAATTTATGTACTTCAGCCTCTTGCTGCTAATTTGTGTACTTCGTATGATGATGCTCCTATCGAGTTTCATGTTATTTACTAAAATTTGTTTTCTCATGTGCATACTTTTTCTACTTTTATCCTTCCATATAACCTGCTAATATGACTATCAAATGTTAAATCACATACCAGGTGGAGAGAAGAGATCCCTTATCCAAAGAAGCTAGAAATGGGTTAGAGTTTTTGAAGCGTAAAAGGCTTCAGCGAGCTAAATCTGTGACGAACACTGATAATGTAAGTGTTGCTAACATGATGACCAGAAGTGGAGGAGATGCCTTAAGAGCTTCGGCATCATGTGGTGTGAGATTGCATGGTAATGCAGATATCTTTTTCAAACGGAAGGTGGACAAGTTTGACACAAGTGATTTAGAATGGACCGAGAAAATTCCAGAATGTCCTGTTTATTCTCCAACAAAGGAGGAATTTGAAGATCCTCTGGTTTATTTGCAAAAGATAGCTCCGGAAGCTTCAAAATATGGTATGGCTTGTCAATTTCTCCCTCTGTTCTGCATTACATTCACTTCAGCAACTTCATTTGATGATGTTAAACAAGGGCACTCACAAGGGGGGGCATTGCATTAGCCTATAGAAACCTTTCTATTTATTTACATTTTTGGAGGCCAGGTGTTCAGCATCTGATTATTTGTGGAAAAGACATGTATCATAGATGATTTGGATAAAGCATGCTACAAACTGTCCCTTGTGTAGGAAAGCATGCCTTAAATGTATTGGTTTATGAATTTACTGTTCCTTTATATATTAGTGCTATGGTGCTTGTTTATATTCTGGAAAGTGCTTAATTTTCCAAGGAAGTTATGGTTCATAATCAGGTGCTTCTGGTGTTGAACATGGAGAAAGTATTATGTTTTGACAGATTTAATCTTTTTTCATACAAAAAAACTTGCTGAAAGAAGACTTCGGATGATGTCATGTTGAATCGTGCAGTCATATTATATGAAACTTGTCATTCAATGTTTTTTGTCCTTGCTTTCCGGGTGTCAATAGTTCATTGGCTGTGAGGTTTTACACCTTTTCCTAATGAATGAAGGTTGCCACTTTCCATCCATTACATTTTTGTTTCCCTTTTGGGGAAGAGATAGATGAAGAATAGAAGGATCTCTGGTCAAGATGTTCTTCAGATGTTATTGGTTCAGACTTCTGGTTGGGTTTAAATCCTTATTTGTAAACCATGATTTATTGATTTGGCATCTATAGTATATAGTCCAGGATGTGTGGTAGAGAGCTTGTGGGTAGTGTATTTGTCAATTCTCAGTTTACACAGTGTCCCTTTTTTTTTTTTTCAATAATCTCCTACATATTCAGAAATCAAAATTTGATTTTTATTGAGCCAATTGTAAGAATTGTGATCTGACAGTTCTCCTTCTATTGATTATAAAATCTAGGTATATGCAAGATTGTTTCACCTTTGAGTGCTTCTGTTCCTGCTGGGATTGTTCTAATGAAGGAGCAAGCTGGATTCAAGTTTACTACCAGAGTACAGCCACTTCGTCTTGCTGAGTGGGACAGTGAAGACAAGGTCACATTTTTCATGAGTGGAAGGTGAGTTTTCTTGCTGTATAAGTTTATAGACAATATCATCTTTATTATTATGGTTATGAATGCAATTGTAATTCTTTCAGAAATTATACATTTCGCGACTTTGAAAAAATGGCAAACAAGGTTTTTGCACGGAGATATTACAGTGCCAGCTGTCTCCCTGCGACATACATGGAAAAAGAGTTCTGGAATGAAATTGCTTGTGGGAAGATGGAAACTGTTGAGTATGCGTGTGATGTTGATGGTAGTGCCTTTTCATCTTCTCCCAC
>JANHAO010004424.1:0-24242 GCA_026873985.1 Saraca asoca | reverse complement strand
TATAATTTGCATTATACATCGAATAGACTCAAAGTGATGTCAGTACACCGTAAGAAATTGCAATTCAAAAAACCTTTTGAGCTTCATTTGAAAATAATGGTATATTGATAATCAATGACGCCGGTGATAGAAGAGTACATAGACACCTTTGTTGAAATTATTAAATATTACGAAAAATTATACTTACTTTCTAAATGTTAATATTTTCTCTATTTTTATAAATATATTTTTTTTTAACATGAGAGAGAAATACTTGATACGCTTATAAAATTGGAAGTATATTATGTATGTAGACAGTAAAATCTATAGAATATTGGATTTCACAATTTATAAAAATAAGTCAGTCTGAAGTGTTTATAGAAGAATATATGTAGTAAGAAGGTAGACATATATTTAAAATAAAAGAAAAAAGTGAATATATATAAAAATATTTTTTTTTTGAAAATAGAGGGTGTATTTTATTCTTAAAATATTTATGGTTATTTTATTCTGCATTATAATTATTACGGGCAGCACAGGGACAAAATTTAGAGTCAAATAAAATGCCTAGGCCTCAATAACTCTATTTATTTTTTTATTAATATATATTTATAAAATATGAAGTTGGGGTCCAATTACCCAAACCCACTAGTTCCTGGTGTTTGATTTGGCAAGCAAAAGTTGCAAGGCATTTGCGTAATTATCCTACCATTATCTCATCGGAGAGGACCGTTTTGTAGTTTATTTTAGATTAAGCATTTATTTTTAGTTTTTTTTTTTACCAGTGTTAGTTTATTTTTTAAATTTAATAAACAATTTAGTCATCTAATTTTTAATTTCGAATCAAACCCCCTAAAAAATTTTATTAATAAAGTTCTTGAATTATCTCTTATATACATTTAAATCCTTTTTATTAATATATAATTAAAACTAATTTAATAGCATGACAATAATAAATATATGACCAGATCAATACATACTAATAATTCTATCAAGGGTTCAAATCGTAAGCTAATAAAAAGATTTAATTGAGTCTTAATCAAATAAGTCGATAACTGAACTGATAGTAAAATTTTCAAAAGGCTAAACTGATACAAGATAACAAATCAAGTCGGTGAAGAACCAAAACAAATATTTTACTTTTGTTTTACTACACATTTTCTTCTTCTTCTTCTTTGACAAATTTCTGAATTTTATCTTTCTTTTTTTTTTTTTGAAAAATTATACTTTATATATATGTAATGTGATCCTATTTTTAATATACTTACATGTATGTTAAAGTGTCAAAAATATATAATTTATAATTTACACAATTAATATCTTACTCATATATGATTATTTTTTATCTACATTTAATAGAAATTGTTATGTGTTAGTTAAGTACTCATCTTATTCCTCTATTAAATTAAAGCTCTTCAATCAGAAATTTTATCTAGGAACTCTCCGCCACCAAAGTCATTGCTTTCAAATTTAAAATCATTACTTTCATTGGTTTTTTCAAAAAAAGGTTCAAACTCATTTTGTTATTGGATTTTAATTGATTATTTTTTTGTTTTTAATTTTCATTCACTTTTTAATTTCTTTAAAAGATTGACTAATGATTTTTGCATAATAAACTATTTTATTTAGTCTTACCATATAACTTACTTTCAAATTCTATATAAATTTCATTATTTTAAATTCTATATAAATTTCATTACTTTAAATTATTTCATTAACATAATGAAGTATAGATTATGTTCTTGATATCAAGAGTTTTGATTGAAAGAGATATTTATTCATCATAACCCTCTTTTCTTTTATATTAATAAATTAAATTTGTTGATAGAAAGTTTATAGAGGATGAGATTCAATGTAATGGAGAAAGAAGAGAAAGATGTAATTAACATATAATAATTTCTGTTAAATTTGAATGAAAAATAATTATAAATAATAAAGTATTAATAATATAAATTATAGATTCTCTCTTTATTACATTTTAAAATATACGTAAACATATTAAATATAGTCATAACATATAGTGATAACATAGGCAGACAAAGTATAATTTTTCTTTTTTTTGTAATTTTCTATAAAGTATTTTACTTCCAATAATTACAAGTCCAAGGGATATTTGTCTTCAAAAACAATCACCTCCACATTAAAATTCAGTTTTTTGTTTTTATTTAAAAGGAGAGATAATTCATATACGTGCTTATACCTAAAATAGAACAAGACGGCAACAGTTGTTTACTCTGCAATTATTGAGATTTTCCCTAAACCCTAAAAGAGTTCTCGAGATTTATATGAGCAATCATGAATGTTTGAATCCAACAATACTTCCACTTTTAACTTTTCGCATGTAATAATAGATGCTAACATAGGAATAATTTTGTGGTAGCTACTATTTGTACAATTATGAAAGTAATTATGACAAATAAATCTAATATCATTATAACACACATCTATTTATTCATTTATATTAATTTTTAAATAAATATGAGTTAAATTATTATTGATTCTCTCAACTAAGAGTTATATTGGGTCACTTTATAAATAGTTATTTATCTATTTATATTTATATTTATATTTAACTATTTGATAAGATAAAAAAGATAACATATTTAATATCTTTTTCAGGATAAAAAAGATGATACCTTTAACATTTTAATCTTTGTATAGATATTTATAATTAATGAATTTTTTAGAGTTAATTGGTATTAATTTATATAATATATTCAATTCTAATTTTTTCTATTTAAATATTAATAATTAATTATTTCTTCCAACATATTCTCAATTTATTTTATATAAACAATTTTTTTAAGATTAGCATGCAGAGAAAGTATAGCTTATTAATTAGGATAATAAATAATTAGATAGCAATTTACTTGAAATTATGAGGCTTTCTTTCTTATACTTTTTCTTAAGAAATGAGAAGAAAATTAAAAGATATTAATTAATTCCCAAAAAAACTTCATGCAAGAAGTAACCTCAAATGTTATTGTTGTTGAATAAATATACAATTTATTATTTTATATGTTTTCAATTTTATTATAATGTGAATTCTGGATTATCAAATAAGTTTTATTTAATTTATGTTAATTTTAAATATTTGACCAATTGCATTTAATATTAAAGCAATTTATAAAAAAATATAATACCAATAAAATGATTGTCTATTAGACTAAAGATAAAGAAAAGTTAGGATTTTTAAAAGGAGAGTGAAAATATAATCTAAAATTTTCAATAGTATAAATTTAATTTTATAGCATATACAACGAGTGTAATTAAAAATATAATATTGACAAATATAAGAAAATATAAAACAAAAATAATTTAATGAATAAATTAGATGAGCTATATATTTCTGGGTCATGAGTTATTAATAATCGATTTAAAATTTTATATTGTGTTATAAATGGATAAGTGGATGAACAATGACCCATCCATTATTCCATCCATCTATTTGTTACCTCTGCTTGATATCACAATTTGAAAGTAACAATCAACAATACAAGATTTTCATTATTCATATTTTAAATTTAAATTTAACTAACAATGATGTTAAAAAATTAGACGATTTCTAAGTATTACTATAAATTTTCAAAGAAAATTGAAAACATTTCAATCCTTTAGTTGAAGAAGTAAAGTAACTTACTTTTAAATTTAAAATAATAATAATAATAATATCAAGTAACTGATCTATCAAATAAAAAGGAAAGATATCAAAGGGATAACTTGAATTCTATATTTGACCCATGCCATCTCGAGGGTACCATTGTTTTTGTAATTGAATTGAATAATTAATGAGAGTATATAAGAATGTTCATTACATATATAAAAGGATATTCATTAATTAAATATAATATTATTTTATTGTTATTCATAATCATTCAAACGTATCCATCTCATTCATTGCTTGTATCTATTTGATGTCATCCCTACATAAAGCTTGAATATTATGCTCACTAATTTGAATTATATTAATTTATTTTTAAGTATTAATTTAATTTTTAAATTATTCAATTGTACTTGATTAAACATCTTCATTAATTAGTCTCTTAAACACTTATCATGACATCGACATTAATTTCTTAATATGATAATATTATAATGTTAATTTGTTGCTATTCAATAATAATTTTTAGTAAATAAATATTTAGTTAAACATTATTTATGGTACATAGTGGGAAGAGAAATATATTATACACTTAGAAATCAGATTGTACAATTTTTTATATTAAAACGCATCCCATTTATATATAATATATTTTATGTATGTTTTTATCTTGATTTCTAGGAATGATGTTTTAGAATTCCTCATTCTAAAAACATATTAACAGGGCATCATACAATATTCTAAAAATTAAACAAATTTAAAAAAATTTTGAACAGTTCGATGAGACATAATTAAATAATTAAAAATAAATTTATGAGAGATTAAATTAATATAAATTAGATTGATGAGCCGTAAATTGACCGGCAAAGGGTCATTCAAGAAAGTCATGATAACGAAGGATCATGATTTCCTCTAATTACGTTGATGTTATTATTTTCTCTGTCTAAAATGTAAGAGCAAAAAATGGCAGAATGCTCGAAGTTATTACATTCACCGCAACGGAAAACAAAAATAGAAAGTAGTAACACACAACATATCTCGAGAGACAGAACAGGCGCTCATTGAATTGAACACGATACAGGAGAAGAGACCAATTGCAAAGGAAGAACCTTTTGCTTTTTATTTTTATTGCTCTCTCATTCTCCTTCTCTCTCCTCAAAAGAACACGGATTCCCTTCCTTTTATCTTTTCTGCAGATCGTTGTCCTTTTTCTCTCTCCCTCTGTTCGCGTGAGTGTAGAAGCAAGGCAAAACCAGCTATGCAGAGTCATGTGGATATGGCGTGGCCTTGCTGAGAATGGCTGCTCAGCATAACAATGGCAACAATACCACGAGCCAGCAGTTAGTGAAGCCTGTTCTCCATGACTTTCTGGGCATGAAGCCCACCGAATTGCCTGTTGCTTTGGCCCCTAAAACCGCCGCTGATGTGAGACTCTCGGAGGCGTCGGCATCGGTGTCTGTTGGCGGTGCTCGTGGCCCCTTCTCTACTACTTCTGAAATCGGTTCCGGTGAGTTAAACCCACCCATTTGTCTAAAAATAGAAACTTTGCTCCTGAAGTCCACAGCTCTTTTCAGTTTTCAGTTATTGGATTTAAATACATGAAAAGGAAAGTATTTTGATAGGTGAAAGTCTGGATTTTTCATTTCGGGTTGCTTCCGATTTGTTACTCCTTTTTTTTTTCCCAGTGATTTGCTCTAACTTCTCTCTCTCGGTGGGAAATGCTTCTGATTGTTTAGTTTTTGTGAGGTTAGTATATAAGTTAGGTGGATTCTGTTGGTCTTTGTTCTATATGCTCTTGTTTCCGTGTTTGTTTCGATTTTTTTTATTATTATTATTCTTATAAATAATCCGTTCTCCATTTTCTTAAGCATCAAATCTAGTGTAGGTTTAATTAACCGGATTTTTAGGTAAGCTTTGCAAATTTAAACTCAGGGTTTTCTTGTACATTTATGCTTTGCATTATGGTGTTTAGTTAAACTCTCTTCTTCCTACTAAAATTGTCTTGAACAGAAAATATATAAACATCTTTATTATGGTTTGTCAATGTTTGCGCCTTTGGCTTTGGGGTAGTATAAACTCTGGTTTTTGCCTTTCTCAAGATTATGGCCATTATATTGTCTTTTTTTTTTTTATCCCCTGTGTCTTTAATTAATTAAATGGGAGTGCTTAGCCTTCAATATAGTTGTGGAAGTTTCTGTAGTCTTTTATAGGTTTTAATTTTCTTTAACGGTGTAATGTTCTTCTTTCCCCCTTCAATATGACAGAAAGACATGTAGGAAATGTAGGAAATCATCCAGAGGGAGTTCCATTCTATGGCCCAAGGAGTGATTTTTCAGGCACTGAGATTAGTAACAGACTAGTTGGAAGCAAGCGAGGTAATTCTGATTCCATTTTTATGGGTTCCTCCAGAGATGCCTTCCAAGTGGTCCCAGACTCATTCCAAAACTCACATCTGATGAAGGTCAGGATTCATCACTTAATTTATTCTCCAATATCTACAATAACCCAAAGAGGAAAAAAGGGACTTTTGCCCTTGTTTTGTAGTCCTTGATGTCATTTTTGTTTATATACAGATCATCCGGAATGCAGGTGGAGGAGAACGACATAGAAGGTCCAATGAGGATGAAATGTTTCTTGGAATGCAGCCGATGAAGCCTACTTCTGCTCCTCTGATACTTCAGCATCCATCCAGCTCTAAGATTGATGCAAATAGATGGGACCGATCTACTCTCATGAATGTTGGCCATTCTGTGCAGCATCCACCACGTGGAGGCCAATTGGCTCCTTTTGTGCACCAGATGGCTTCAAAAAAGATCAGAGATGCAAATGCCGGCCCTTCATTTATCTCTCAGCCAGCTGCTGACGAAGGATCAAGAACTGGCATTAAGGGCCCTGGGATTTTGAGTTCTATTAACTCAACCACTACTGCCACCGAGAAAACTCCTTCTAAAGTGCTGCTTGGTGGCAGCAGGCCAAAGCCCGTGACTAGTATAATAGACCTAGAATCTTCAACACCTCCAAGGTAAAATTTGTAGAGACAATTGCCCAGTTTATGCCCTTTTGGCCTACATCTCATTTACATTGGAAAAGGCAGCTGCTTTATTATATGCATTTCAACATTGATTGATTACAGCCAGCAAACATCTGTCAGCCGCCAGATGACTATATTTTATGGAGGTCAAGCTCACGTTTTTGATGATGTCCACCCTAATAAGGTCTGCTCTCTCATTGTTAATGAGGCATAACTGACGTTACTGTTCTACGTCTGTTGTAAGGCCCGAGATTGGTTTGTATTTGTGGTTAATAGTTAAAAATATGTTTTTTTTACACTCTGGGTTCTATTCGTAAGTTAACAATTCTCTCACTACCAGTGGAACTGCAACTACAACATTCCGTTTGGATTGATATAAATGTTTTTCTGGCCTTACTGATGCTCAAACAAGCCATAATAATTGGTTGTTTGTATTGTCTGGGTGTATATCTGTTTTTTATTTTTATTTTTATTATTATTATTATTTTTTACATTATTGCTTTTGCTCAGTCATTTTTATTGTTTGTTCTTTACCGTCTGTCAAAGGGACTAGTGATGTGTCCTGATCTTGAACTTGTGCATCAGTTACTGCAAGCAGTGGTGTTCTTTAGTCAGCAACAGAAAATCTTGATATATACCATACTTTTGCTCAAAGATGATACTTTGCCTGTCATTACTGCATGCTCAGTTCTTGTGAGTTTCAATATACCTGTAAACACAATTGCAAATTGTGCACGGTTGTGGTAGATCCTGGGGAACCTTTTGTAGGCTTCACTTTTTATGCAGCCTTGTCTGGTTTTACTTGATTTCCATTTTATCATTTTGTGGATAGGCATTCCATTGATTTTTTCACCCAATAGCAGTTTGACTTTACCTATCCTTGGATAACTCATGTAGCTAGTTTTTAATATATGATGTGATGAGCTTATTTTCTGATGTTTTATTAATGTTGCATGTTGGCCTAGATTTTAAAATCCATTAAAAGAGCTTTGTTTATTGAAGAGAATATAGTAGACACTAGATATCAAATCGCTTTGGTCATTCCTGTGATCTCAAATATTATGCATGTTCTTATAGCTATATGGCTGCTCGTCCATGTTGTGTTATGACTTCTGCCGTTCTGCGTGCTCTTCGATATATGCAGGCAGATATAATCATGACTTTAGCTGGGTCAAATGGTGGATCTTGGTCCACAACATACTCACCTAAATCTACTGCAAAGCTGGTCAATGATAACAGTAACTTGCACAGTGGAGAAAATGAAACAGGTGTAGTGTCTGACACAACATTCAGGCCAGAGCTTCATGGGAGATTGTCTATCACTGGCTGTTCCAGTCATGCTGTTGGGTCTGGTGATCGAGCATCTACTCCAGCAGGTATTCCTCTAACGTAATGTGGGCTTTTTGTCTGCTTGTGAGTTGTAACTCTATATCTCAACTAAAGGGTATGAAAAATAGTGTATTTTGCACCCAAGCAATGGGGGAAAAAAAATCAGCTTCTTAATTTCTCTTGTTATCCAGTTTTTCACCTGAATTTGTGATTGTAGTTTACTTGGCCTGGAATAATGCTAGGCCACTTTTTTGTTGTCTCACAAATTGTCACCCAGCAATATACATATTACAACCTAATTCAAACCATCTCTACTTATTTATCAGTTTACTGCTCACTTATTTATATTCTGTGACGTGCAACCTGACACCAGTTTGTGCATTATATTAAGTGAAACTAGCATTGTCTCTTGATGTATAAGAAAGCATTTCTATTTTACAATTTCATATCTTCATTGTGCGCACACGTGCATGTGCTTGTTGGGCACTGTTCTTTTGTTTTGAACTATCCAATTCATCATGGAAAGCTAAATAATCTGATTGTAGGAGCACATCAAGGAAGTATTATAGCCAAAGAGACAAAGAAACTAGTTGAAGCAGCAGATCCTACTTCTGAAGACAGAAGAGCGCAGTGATGGAGTTTAGTTGTAATCATTCTTCATTAGAAGCGTTGTGGGAAAAAAGAAGAGTATTATTCCCTTGTTGAAAACACTATTGGGCTCCATCATCTGATGCTCTTTCGACTCTCTTTTTTGTATCTTTATTTATTGGTCTTTCCATTGAGGATGATTGTCTAGAGAGGCCCAAAAGAGGTATCAGATTCACACAATGAGATAACTAACAAGTGCTTTAAGTAGATTTGGAATCAATTATATACTTAGCAAACTCATCAATTAGGATCAAGATTTCTATTAATGGGCTTTCATTCTGGTTAAAATAGGACTAGAGGTGATTATGGATTAAATCTTGGACTAATGGATCAATTTTTTTTTTTTGCATGAAATTATACATAATGTATTAGTCTAAATCCAAGTTTGATCCTAATTCTTTTAAAAGATTTTGGTTGGGATCAGCTTGATTTTTGTTATATCATGACCTGTGACTCGGCCCAATGGCTGAGTGTTTTTAAAATTTTTAAAAAATTTTGATCGTAATTAAATTTTTTTAAAAATAACTAAAACGACTCTTTTGCAGAAGGTGCGATCATGGAAAAATCTAGACATAACAAAGTTCAACAAGTTAAAATCTGCTGGAGATTACACTTACAGTGGTATTCAAGTTAAGCAGACGATGAGTGGTGAGTCCCTGTTAAGGCTCCGCAGCAAGAACCCAAAGAGAGTTTTGCTTTGTACAAAGTCACAACATAATTTTCACAATCTCACAATCTGTGAGTAAGAAATTCTTTACTTGTGTAAATAATCAAACTACATCCTAACCAAAAAGAAAGCTTGTATATCTAAACTTTGAATTTAATTGTTACCAATGTCTAAATGTTAGACAGTTTATATGGTATATATTGATTTTAGAATAAAAAACCTATTTTATGCCTAAACTTAGTAAACAAATAAGAAAAACCCTCTGTTAATGTAAAAAAAAAATAAAAAATTAAATGAACCTGTATATTCACTACTATTTTACTTGAGGATGGACAAAAACAAGTTTTATAATAAGGATTATTTCTGTGTTATTGATTATAAATGAGACAATATGAGTTAGAGATAATGAGATAATTAATATCATTTCATGCGTTACATATATGAAAAAATCATAATAGATTCTTAATTATATTAAGTATAGTGTATAATAAATTAATCAGAAAAAAATATAAATTTTTTTATTATATGTTAATATATTATCTCTCATCTATTTAATGTGTTATTTTTTAATTAGTTTAGTATATATAGTTTAAATATATTCATTAATTGCAACTAAGAATCTCTCTATAACCATACTTAACATGTCTTTATTAAAATCCTTACATTAAACAATTTAAATTTTATAATAAAGGTCAAGTTTAATGACTTAATATGATCTATATAGCCTATTACTTGTCCAATTCTTCTAAACTTTTCAACCGTGAATTTATAATAAGATCATTGTATCATCACCTCCTTTGATTTATCGTAGATGACAGGGCTTCTTTCCACCTAACACCACTTGAACACATAGTATTTCCGGATCATAATTTTGTGAAGACATCTAATGACATATGTTTTTTTTTTCTTTTTCTTTTTCTTGTTGGCAAAGATATTAAACCTAAGGTATTTTGTATACTATCTAAATCGTTCGCCATTAATACATCCCCAACTACTTAATTTTTAATAATTTATATAAAAAATATAATTTATTTATATGTGATATAACTCTAATTTTTAATTTATTTACTCGTAATTTAAAGTGTCATAAAAGGATAATTTGTGATTTATACTATTAACATTTTATTTATTTGTGTTAATTTTTTTTTCTAAATCTAACAGATTTTATCACATGTTAGTCATATACTTGATAATTAGTCATAATTTGATCTTAATTTCAAACCATTGTTTTCAATTTTTTCTTTTACTTAAATATAAAATTTAAAGAAAAATTTACAGTTGATTTTTATAATTTTTTTTTAATTTTAGATGTAGATAAAAGAAGAAATTAAAAATAATAGAGATACAAATATGATCAAATTAGAATTAATTAAAGGATATGTAAATAATATATGAAAGAATGTCTTAAATTTAGATGAAAAATTAGTGTAAATAAATAAAATATTAATGATATAAATTATAAATTAATTCTGTCCGATATTTTCAAATTTGAGTAGGTAAATTAAATTAAGCCCATGCCATTGATAAAATGAAATTTTCAATTCAGATATCTTTAAATACTGCAAAGGTCACGTAACAGAGACGGAGACTGTGGATCCCAGTCCACCCCATGTCCCATTCCACTTCACTCTTTTTCTTTATCTACCCCTTCAGCACTGCGAAACCAAATTCATAATGTTATAGTTTTTTTTTTTAATTTTAAAGAATTTACTCCTCAATTCAAATCACAAAAAATTAAAATTTAATTAATTTAAATTTATAAAATTTTTTATACATAAAATCAATAAATAAATTAAATTTTTATATTTTTTATAATTTCGTACCAGGATTAAAGTTGAATCCAATTTCCTACCCATACACGGATCCACCATAAAGTCGGCACCGACTTGCTCCTATATATGGCCTTGGAATCATAATTGAAAGTCTGCCTGCAAATTAATGGAGCAATTTGACAACTTGTGTTTCCATCGTTTTAAAAATGTGGGAAATCCTCTAAAGCTTCATCGACCCATTGGAATTTTGAAATTAAAATGATGTTAAATTGTTAATTATTATAATAAACTACCGACGATTACAGATTTGAGACTTCCTGGATGCCGTCGAAATTTTCTTAAAAATCGGTGAGTACTAATTACTAAACAATATACTCAAACAAGTCAAAGATTTTTTGTATTTTTTGTATTAAAAAAATACCTTCTGCACTAAAAAATATAGAAAATAACTTTTGTTGTAATTTTGATCAATAAAATTGTAAAATTTTACATAGTTATTATTATACATGCAGTTTCTATAAAATTATAATTATTTTTTTTTAAAATACAGTATTTATATAAGAAATTATACTTTATTTATTTTCACGAAATTTGCCACTCTAGCTGCTAATACCTACCAAAAGAAAACGTATTTTGAATGGTTATGTTATAATATAATTCTTGCCAATCTTAATATTATTCAGGCATGTAATGATGGAGTGTCTAGTAAAGTCCATATTAAGAGTCAAATAGAAAACTTTTCCACCTAAATAGTGCAAAAACATGTCCCTAAGTCAATACACGATAAGTTGAAGTCTACCCTCTACATTTCTACACGGATCTATGTGAAGAAAGAAAGGTCAACTTTGAAAGCTCAGAAAATTATCTTCATGATATACAGCTTTGTACACCAATTTGTTCCAATTTCTTGGATCCCATCATCCATAACTTGACCCCAGTTTCATGTATTTTCCATAAATCACTCCATTCAAATAATTTCCTTTTCCATCTTTTGGACCAGCAGGAAAAAATAATAACCTCAGCTTTATGGTCAACAGTATACATCCTCATTCAACAAAAGTAGTTGATTGGATTATGCGTTTTTTATTTTGATATGAATAGGTTCTAAATCTAGACAGAATAATTTTTACCAAAAAAAAAAAGTTGGAAAAATAAAGAATTCAAATTTATAAGCTTATAATAATAAATTTTAGGTACGATTATTCAATCTAATTTTCTTTAGATATAATCATTTGATTTATTTTAGGTATAGTTATATGATTTGACATTCAATTTTAGACATAGACATATGATTTGAGTCTTGCAGTTAGAAACTAGTTGGAGAAATAAGAATTTCAAATTCATAATCTTATAATAATAAACTTTAGATATGACCATTCAATCTAATTTTCTTTTAGATATGATCATTCAATCTTATCAATTTTAGATATACTCATATGATTTAACTCTTAAAAAAAATAATTGAAAAAAAATAAAGAATTTAAATTTATAATTTTATAATAATAAATTTCAGATATGATCATTTATTTTAATTTTCTTTAGATATGATCGTTTGATCTGACCTATTATAAATGTAGTCATATGATTTAGATTCTAAATTTACGGAGAATTAATCATTATTGTGAGAAAGCATTTAAAAAATACAATTAAAAAGATTTAGATTCATAATTTCATGATTAAAAAAATATAAAAAATGCCTATCGATTTGATCCCATTTATCATTCACAGTTTTATAATTGTGCCCACACACATATATTATACAATCTAAGTGACTCCAACAAGAAGTAGCAATGTCTCGTTAAGTATAACTGGATTCATAAAAACGAAAAAGAAAGCATTCCTCCTTCAACTTTCAATACATCTTTTAAGCTCATGTAATGTAAATGGGAATCATATAATCCTTTTAAGGAGTGGGCTTAATGGCATAAAGGTTTCTGATAGGCTCCTGGTATTGGCCTATTATGTACAAGATTTGCCAATCAATGATCTCTGGGACCTCAGTAATATAAACAAACTTGCCCATCTGTGAGATCTCTGGAACTTTTCCTTACAGATCGACCTTACGAGACATATCCATATATCCAATCTTTTGAGTATCAATAATAATAAGATATTTGTTTTTAATTCAAAAACTGACTTCTTGGTGATCTATTTTTAATACATATGAATCAATCTTAAATTTAAAGATAAGTTTATATATATTTAATAAAATTAATGAAACCAATGACGATAAAAAGAAAGACAAATCTCTTAGTAATATAAGCTTGCATGAGCTATTAATATTAACTTGCTCGATGCAACATACAGTGTAGTCACATGTTAGCCCCCACAACCACAAGTGAATTTTTAAACATAAAAGCCTGTATATTCTCTGCACTGTCTGGTAGCTCAATCTAATAGCCTTCATTAGTTTATTTTTCCTAACTAGAAGACAAAAACCAACAAAAGCCAAATCAAAGGAAAACAAATTAAAAGGGATCAGTTTTTCTTACTTTTTAACTGAAGAAAATCTTGTCCAGGTAGAGAAGAAAATGTTTCCTTGTTCTCTTAAAAATGATATAAATAAGTCTTTGAGATGCCACAAATTTCTGAATTGCTTGTTCCTTCTTTTGCCTTATTCAACCATATCCTATATATATTGCTTTCCAAAGCCAAAACCGGACACCACTTAGTCCAATAGCCAGCCCTACTCATCTGCATCATTTCAAACTAATCTTGTTTTATTTATTCTTACTTCCCAATATTTATTTAGTTATAATTCAGATCAATCAAGCTCATCTTTCATCTTTCATCTCCGAAAATGGCTACAACTCTCTCTGAAGCCTACAGAGACCACCCTCTTCATCTCCGTCATATCATCCCTATAGATTTTTCTTCGGTTCTGAGCTTACCCGAATCACATGCATGGCCTCAATTCAGCGGATGCTCCGATGAAGAAAACGGATCATCCATACCCGTTATTGATCTCATGGACCCAAATGCCATGGAGTTCATAGGGGTTGCATGTGAGAAGTGGGGTGCCTTCCAATTGAAGAACCATGGGGTGCCTTTGAGTCTTATTGAGGAGGTTGAATTTGAGGCCAAGCGACTCTTTGCTCTTCCGTCGGAGCAGAAGTTGAAGGCCTTGAGATCTGCGGCCAGCGCCACCGGATACGGCCGAGCTCGGATATCCCCGTTCTTTTCCAAGTATATGTGGCATGAAGGATTCACCATCATGGGGTCTCCACATGAGGATGCTAAGAAGATTTGGCCGAATGACTACGCACGATTTTGGTGAGTACAATCTCATGCATTTCCATGCACGTAGACAAATTGATATACACAAATGGTTGGTTAACATTATAGAGTTTTGGTCGGAAGCCATCAGTTAATTTAGGTTTAAGTTTGAAGTTTCTACTTGTAAGAGTTGTATTTAAATTTTATTCTGCGAAATGGGCACTATATTAAATAAGTTTTCCAGTTATCAAATGGATTGGAATTTAAAAGAATTTCTTAATTATATACTCTTTGTTTAAATAATTGAATCTATTACTTTTACGAGCTAAAATTATGCATAAATAGGAGTTTAGCCATTTGGGATTGCACAAGTCATTTTCCTAATTAAAAACTTTTAACTGGTTAAACAAGTTTGAAACCACAAGCTATAAATATAAATTAATTAAGGAGTATCCTTTAAATAAATTAATATCATACTTCAATGTTTATTTAATCTCTCAACTTCAGCCAAACTCTTTAGGCTCAGCCAATAATATAAGGAACCTATCAAGTAAATTGCTATAAACTATTGCTTATTATATTGAAGAATTTAGGGTAATTTACATAATTTGAATAAGTAAAACTGGTAAATATATAGTACACTTTAAATTGGATTATATTATATATACATATATTAAATAAGACTGAGGGAATCAAAATAATTTTATTTCCGTTACTCCAGGTACACCACAGGAGATTAACACTCGACTAATTTTTTCATCAATCTTGCCTCCAATTGTTCTTTCCTTGTGTCTCACAGTGATTTAATGGAGAATTACCAGAAGCAAATAAAGATACTAGCCGAGAAACTTACACACTTAGTCTTCAAATTCTTGGACATCTCCGACGAAGATTACAACTGGGTTGGTTCTCCAGACAGCTTTGGAGCCGTCCAGTTAAATTCCTACCCACGCTGCCCCGACCCGAACCGAGCCATGGGTCTAGCCCCACACACTGACACTTCCATTCTGACAATCCTCCAGCAAAGTCAGACCACCGGCCTCCAAATCTTCAGGGAAGGAACAGGCTGGGTTCCGGTGCACCCAGATCCACGTGCACTCGTCGTCAACATCGGTGATCTCCTCCATATAATATCAAACGCTAGGGTTCCCTGCGTTTTACATCGCGTCAGAGTGAATCGGACGCAGCAACGATACTCAGTAGCTTATTTCTATGGCCCGCCAGTGGATCATGTGGTTTCACCGAGGGTTTTGAACTGTGCTGCTGCTCGTTTTCGCGCTGTGACTGTGAAGGAGTATATCGGGATTAAGGCAAAGAACCTAGGGGAAGCACTCTCTTTGATAAGCACTTTTGATTAAAATAATGTATGTCTTTATCTATGACTTTTCTTCTTTAGATTTCTATATTTTTTTTCTCAATTTGGTTTTGGAAGTGGGAATGAAAATGAATCAATTAGTAATTTATTAAGTGAGATATATAATAATTCTTGAGAGTACCTAAATGGCTAAATCCTATGTAAATTTATCTTTTAGCTTTAGTTGCACTAAGGTGGTTTTTCACCTTTGGAGTATACAAATGAATAAAGTTTGCCTTTTAAGGTTTAATTAGTAATTGATCGTACATTCATATTCCAATGAGCACGTTCTCAATTTTATATGCGTTTCATTCATTTTTAAATTCCAAAAGTAGCATCTTTCATAATCTTTGCGCCTCTATGTCTAAAAAAAAAGAAAAAGAAAAAGAAAAAGAAAAAGAAAAGCACGATTTGAGCCGAAACAAAGAGAAGAAAAGACATTAAATAGATTTTTTTGTACAATCGTACAATTAAATGGATATTTAAATCTATCAATAGTCATGATAACGTTATATTAGACAGAAATAATTAAGGTGTCACTAGCTAGCTGGTTTATATTATCTTGTGCACTTATGTTTTGATTATTCTTTTCATTTCTCCTTGTATTGGGTACATTAGTAAAATATTTTTTTTTTCTAAAATTGAGGTTAATTATTCAATAAGTTCTTAATCCTTTTGCATTTACTATAAATAAAAGACAAAAATGGAATTGAGGGAGCAGAAATTCTTAAAGTGCATTTACCATAAATGAAAGACAAAAAAGGAACAAAGGGAGTAGAGATTCTTAAGTGCATTTAGTATATTTAAATTGTATACACTAAATCAATTAAAAAAAAGGGATAAATAATTAAATAGAGAAAAAATAATACATTAATGCATAATAAAAAATAATATATTGAATTTAAATTCAAGACATTATATATATGCATTAAGTGATTTATCACTAATGTTATTATTAAAAAAAATTGCATATTCTTCTTATTAACTTAACTCACGTAGTAAAGTGTAGTCAGTGCAATTAAAATTCAAAATAAAAATATGAATTATTCCAATATACAACTCTCGTTTTTATGCTTTCACTCAATTACACAATATTTTTTGTAATTCATCCATTTGTTTATCTACATGGATTTAGAGATTTTGTTTATTTGTCACTCTAAATTATCAAAATATTTTTATTTATTGTAAAAGTAAAACAAGAATATTAAATAAATAGATGAAAAGAATTACAATTATATGAAGAGAGTTTTCTCTTATTCACAATTATGTAGAATCCTTATTATAATAAATTATATATAAGGTTCCAAGCTCTAAGATAGAATTAGAAATAAACTCAACCAGTGTAACTCATAATAATTTATAGATAAATCAAAGTGATTTCAAAGCATTTAGATAAATACAATGTTTATAACACTCTCATTGGATATCTATTTTATAAAGAATAGGTTTCATTAAAACCTTCACTAGAAAAAATCTAATGGGAAAAAAGTCCCAATGAAAGAAAAAATAGTATATCATTTTCTTATTAAATAATCTGTCTCATTCAAAACTTTGTCAATAAAAACCTGGCGATAAAAAATTGTTCAAGCAAAAAGAATGCAATATAAGTTTAACTCCTTCTACTAAAAATACTACTTAAGATTTCTAAGTCAATGTAATTCAATATTATGAATCAATTTCTCAAATGTTGACGTAGGAAGTGTATTCGTGATAAATCTGCTAAATTATCACTTGAGTGGATTTGTCAAATATCAATATCGTCATTCCTTTGGAGATCATGAGTAAAAAAAAGTTTAGTGAAATATGCTTTGTTTTGTCTCCTTTGATGTATCATCATTTCAATTGAACTATACAAGCATCATTATCTTCAAACAATCTTGTTAGAATTTCTTTATTAGAATCTAAACTGCATGCCATCGGATATATTGAGTTATTAATCTTAGTCAAACACATTCTCAACTTGCTTCATGAATTACTATTGTTTTTGCATGGTTTGAAGAAGTAACAATTGTAGTTTGTTTTGCTGAATGTCAAGATATAGTTGTACCACCATATGTAAATAAATAGCTAGTTTGAGATTGAGCATTGTTTAAATCGAATAAAAATCCTACATCTATATAATTGATTAGTTCTGATCTAGACTCATATGAATAAAATAGTCTCATATCAGTTATTCTTTGAAGATAATGAAATGTATGTTTAATTCCATTCTAATGCCTTGTGATTGAAGAAGAATTATATCTTGCTAATAGACTCATTGAAGATGCTATATCATGACCTATATTATTAGCAAGATAATTAGTATATCAATTGTACTAAAATATGACACTTTAGAATTAAGAAGTTCTTTATTATTATTAGGAGGTCAAAAAGGATTCTTATTAGCATCAAATGATCAAACAACCATTAAAGTATTCAATGGATGTGATTTATTTATGTAAAATTGTTTTAGACCTTTCCAATGTAATTTGATTGATAGACAAATATTCCATCCTATGGTTAGTGAACTTCTGGTTTACTATAGCATTTATTTTCATATTTATAAACTTTCACATTAACTTCAAGTTATGTGACAGCAAAATAAGAAAATAAAGTTATCAGTTAAAATAAGAAAAATAGTTTACATAATGCATAATAGCATTAAGAATAGAAAGTTAAAAAAAAAAAATCTAATCTCAATTTAATAATGAATCGGACAAGTGTGGTAATTTTTTTTTAATTATTAACATAAGGTTTCATATATGCAAGATCCTGCAAAGATATGATGTGTCATGTAGATGGAAAAATTAGTGTCAAGAACTTCACAAGTTAATAAACAAAAAAATGTCACGTATTATAGTCTTTTGGTAGATTTACAATGCCAATGAGTAATTATGCAAGGAAATCCATTTGCATAAGTTAATAAAGAATTGAAAAGTGTTTTCATATAATTACAACATAGTGTATCAGATTTATTATTTGTTTCCTTTTGCAAAATTAATTTGGTGCAAATTGCAGATTAATAAAAACAATAACCAAAAGCAAATGATATAATATAACATATAAATCATATCATCGAAAGATGAATTTAAGAGGACTTTTTTTCACTTGAACCTAAAAATTCAAAATGAGCAAAGTTTACGTTAATAACGTGTTGTAAAAGTAAAACAAAAATATTATAAAGATAGATAAAAAGAATTAGAATAATAAGAATGGAGTTTTCTCTAATTTATAATTGTATAAAATCATTGTTAAAAGCATTTATATATAGGAGTCCAAGCCCTAAGAAAGATTCAATCAGAATAAAAATAATTTCATGAATATTTAAATAAATATAATATTATTTTTTAATAAATGCTTAATCATTTTATACATTAATTAATTTTTAATACAAAATGAAATAATAAAATAATTTTTTTAAAAAATTAGGATTATTTAATAACCCTTTACTTTTTAATTCTTATGTATTCATCCGAGAAATTAATTACAGATCATAATACAACATGTAAAACATTTTGCATACAGTCTACATAGTCTAGGCAAATTTTTTTTAGGGAAGATGCACGCATGAGAAAACAGGCTACCATCATTAAGGTATTAATTATAGTTCCACAAGTAATTTGACTGACTGTGGGTCAACCAAGAAAGTGAAATGAAATAATGTTAAGGAATAGAAGAAAGTATCGATTCTGAGAAAATTGCTATATACTATAAAAGCGAGGTCTTAGTTATAAATTTAATTTATCATTATATAATTTTGATACTTGTGTGTTTATTGAAATATATATATATATATATATATTTAAACAAATTCCTTAGGTCAATTACGTAATGTGATGAAAATTCCTGAGGTCTTAATGGAATATTGGCCTTTCGCCGCAGGAACTAACAAAGATTTCTGGAGGCGTGTTTAGATAGAATTATGAATTCATAATCAAATTGCAAACATCTGTAGCTGATATTCAGACAAATCTTTGAATATGTGAAAATGAAGGTTTTGTCTACGCCGTATCTGTCCATATATTAATATTTCTGTTCTGGAATTAATAATTTCTTTAATTTGTTATATATTATGGTTTCAATATTATTAAAAGGGATTTAAGGATTATTGTTTATGATTTCCTATTTCATAGGGATGAAAAGCTAACGGGCAGTCCAAACTTCCTTGTATTTTAACGTATTAAATAACTTAAAAGGTACAGCCCTAAATTAGGTAACATGGGACACATTTCATAAGTTCAAATCAAAACAATAAAAAAATGGAAATTTTGTCCTTGTCGGCAAAACCTTGCTGCATTTTTTTCTTTTAATTCTACGCAAGAAAGAGAGTTAGATCTTGTTTTTAGTTTCGATGTATATATGGATTTTAAATATTCTTTTCTGCTGCTATATTCTGCAGATTATGGAATTTTTTTATTAAAATTTAACATGAAAATTATAATTTTGTATTCTTTTTTTACAAAAATTACATTTTTACATTGTTTCATGTTTGATAAAAATACAAAAAGCTGCAACTTCAAAAATAAATAGCATAATTTTTTTTTTCAAACCACTTTTCATATGAAAGTTATTTTTAATGAAAATGTTGTAAAAATTATGAAAAATTTTCATATAAATTGAAAGAGAATGTATTGCCATAAGTTTTTTCTTTTTAAGTATGTACCAATTTATAATTCTTTATAAAAAAATCTCATATTTTTGTATTTAATCATAGTTATAATTATCACAAAATAGTTATAATTAGAAATAGGTCAAGTTTTAGTTTATTTAAATATCTACTTGTATAGATATAGGTCAAGGCATAAAATTGGCAAGTGACATAATTAAGCTTATATATACAAATATATGTATTAAAACACTGTTTATATTTTATGTATATATTAATTATTAAATAGACTGATCTTGTAAGTCTACGAATTAGATTAAAAAAAAAACTAAAAACTTAGTCTATTTATTTAAATATTTTTATTTATTAAACATGACTTCACTTATTTAGATAATATAACATGTTAGATTAGACATAAATCAAACCAGATCACAAATCTTTTTGAACTGTGACAAACCTTGATCTTCAAGACTTACAAAATAAGAACACAAGTGATCAGAGTCAGAGATCTAGAGAGCGTTTCGATGGTCAAGATAGTGACCCTGTGAGAAAGTGAAAAGAGAATAAGAGTGAAAAACATTATAAAAAATGCATACCTTGATTTATATGAAGGAGATGTGTATAAACTGGTGTTTTGGGATTAAACCCATTTGACTAGTTCTTGGCCTAATCAAACGGTGATGGACGGACAGTCCAGCTAGTTGATTGGCTTATTTTGGGCTGTGTCATTGGCCCTTTTTCTCCCTGGCAAGTATGACAATTGACTTGCTCCAAAACCCTTTTTCTTTTTTGGCCAGTTGTTCTCTGCTTATTACAGACATTGATTCTAGTCATGTAATTAGAATCATGAGAGTTCTTGATAACTTGGGTATTAATCATCCCATATTTGAGGTTAGCAGTGGTTCAACTGTATGCTTGTAGTTAAAATTTGAATTTTAGATCTCTCATCTTTTTAAGGTTTAGTATAGCACTAGGGAGACATTCGGGCTTAGCTTAATGTTGATGGGGTCGTTCGACCAAAATGGATGCTGATGGAGCCACTTAGGCCAAATTCAATGTCAAGGTCATTTGACCTAAATTTGATACTAAGGGAGCCGCTTGGGCCAAATTCAATGTCTAGGTTGTTCGACCTAAATTTGATACTGATGAAATCAATCAAGCTAGACTTAATATTGAGGTCACTTGACCTAAATTTGATATTGAGGGAGTCTGCTTGGATTTTTTTATACAGGGGATCTATCCGAACTGAAGGAATTGCTTAACTTTTTTTGCATTAGGGGATCTGCCATGTTGCGAGCCAAAAACCTTGGTCATAACCAGTGTAAATATCATTCTCTATTTGAATATTAAATGGCCTTTACCTTTTATTCCTATTATAGTCATCTTAGTATTTTCTTAGTGATAATTATCTGAATCTTATTGATTAACTAGAATGTAGCAAACTTAAGAAAGATAAATATGTTCATAGAAAATATATACATATATCATGTAATTTACACTAACATTACTCAATAAGCCAATGCCAGGTTGCTATATTGTACCAAAATTTTTACAATAGTTTACAGACAAAATAACTTCTACCTTTCCTAAAACTTAGGAACCATCCTCAAACTACCTTATGCTTTTCTCAAACAAGGCATTAAAAAGAGGTAAGATTAACTTATGTCATACCATAACCTCAAAAGTATAGGTTAACCTAACTAAACCTTGTGGCCCTTTTATTTACAAGTTTTTCAAAAAAAGTCAGCAAAATTGTTTACACATTGATGATAGACCATTTAGGGGTCAAACTATCCTAGGGCTATCATCAGAAGTACATTGGGTGATTCCAGTGGGATGATCTTGATGTCATGGAGAACTTCGCATCCTGCTAAATTTAGGATGAAGGTATAATGAATGTTTATTTGATATGATCCTAAGGGGCTTGAGACTGTGGTGGTGAAAGTGTCAATGGTAATTTTCATTAGATTGTTATTCATTTTTACTTTGTGGGGGAAGGCTTGGTAATAATGTCTTGAGAATCTGAAAAATAATCCATAGAAAAATAAGTTTGGGGCTTAGTGAATAAAACTTACTAAACTTATGAACTCATCAAACAATAAAAGATGTATATACATGTACTAGCAATCATACCTCAACTAGATAGCCATTTCTCATGCAAATTTTCATAAGCAAATATTGCATAACAGAGATCCATCCATGAGGATGTTTCATAATCCTTTTAATGCTTTATGCCGAGTTAGGCTTTCATAGCCACAAGCCACCATTTTTAGTTCATTATGCATTCCAATCTCATAATATCATACTTCAATATTTCATATGGCAATTTAAATAAGTCAAACATTACGTAACAATAATCATAAATCTCCTTGTTACTCCGGTCTAACCTTATCCTATACAAACCCAACCTTGTTCTTCCAAGCCAACCTTATCCTACTCATCATTTTAGATGCGTAAATCTAGGATTCGGTTCATTATTCCCTATCTTCACCCATCATTCACATTTTAAGCCTCATAAGGGCTTTCAAGTAGTCAAAGATATCAATCTTATAATATATATAGCATCAAGATCACATCAACACTTTCCATCATCCTTCATGATATCACGTTTCATTCCAGATCTCATGAAAAATAACAAACATTAAACATTATGGTTCTCACAACATCTATAACATGTCATTCTCTCAGGCACAATCCTAGTTACAAGAATTATGTTCTATTGTAAATGTACCACACATTCGTTGTTCATCACATGACTATTATAATTAATTTCATAGTAGTAATATTTATAACCAAATGTTAAATTCAATAATATTAGATTATAATTACCTATTTAAAATTTCTTAATCTTTATACTTGATTTAGTAGGGTTTATACAATATTATACCAAGGGAATAGGAAACATTTTAGAAAGAAGTGAAGTTGGCTAAAAAATGAAAAAATTTCTAAAGATGTGATCAAAACCATGAGTAGGATTATTGAAGAAAATTGATTCGACTGGAGGGAGATTTGTTTAAAATACGAGTCTACTCGCCAAAATGTGTAATCATTTGAGAATTCCAAATTCAAACATGATCAAGATCACAATCATAATCAAAAAATAAAATAGGAAAGATCAATTTGAATTGCACAAATCTAGTTCAAATTTCAATTCGGATCGTAAGAACAAAAGTACTGGGTTCCTGCAAGCACGATCGTGAGTTTAGTTCAAAAAGTTGCAATTTGACTTGCACAAGTAGAAATTGCAGACACCAATAGAAAAATAGTGAAAAACAACTTCCAATTTAGCATTACACTATAGGATCTTAACTCAACATGTTTTTAAAACTTAAGCTTCCATAAAGCTCAACTATTTCAATATCAAACTAATCATCCTATTAGTAGACCCATTCAATCTTAAATTATGCCTCACAATCACAAATGTCCATTTCCATCAACTAGCATCAAATGTTCAGCAGATCACAAGTAAAAAACATATAATAATTCACAAGAATGGTAAAAGTTACTCATAGAAGAGCTGAATATGCCAAATCACTATTGATCTCACCTATAATCCATAACACTCTTCATAAACAAAGAGAAGAGTATGTTAGCTTCTTAGCTGTTTGAATATTTTTCTTTTAGCAAATAATTATATATCATTTGATTATGGTTTCATTACATAAAATAGACTAAATCTATAAGATTTGAGCTCTAAAACTTCAGAAAATTTGTAAAGGTTCTTGAAGTTAATAGTGACATGAATAGTAATTATAGAATTCAAAAATTCATAACTTGAAGTATACTTAATGAATATCATGATTTTGATATCAAAACAAAGTGGAAGAAGAGTAGATGCAATAATAAAAATTTGAGAAAATAAAAAGAAGAGTTAGTGTACTTATTTGATTAGAAAGAGTGAAGGTAGATAGAGAAAGTAAACTTGGAGAAGAAGAAGCAATTGCATGGTTTTGGTCCCAATTCAAACAAGTTAGGATTAATCTAAGAAAGCGGAATAAGTTTGGATCTTGCCCTTATCTCATTGGAGATTGGTATACACGTGTATCTTGATTTATATTAC
>JANHAO010004423.1:0-24330 GCA_026873985.1 Saraca asoca | reverse complement strand
TCATTGATCTTTCTTTTGAGTGGTGGAAGATTGGATTTGGAGTCCTGTGTAGCAGATTCTTAGCTCATGAAGAATGAACCTGTTTAGTGAGACCTTTCCTCTTTTTTCATATGTATTTGTTGTAGTTGCCAAGATTTTTTGTTCTTAAAGAAATACTGTTGTATTCCTTTAGTTTCAGCTAGAGAAATTGTACCCCAAAATTGATTACAGTGGAGTGATTTGGCTGGACTACGGTCCCGTGATTTTTACTCTCTTTTGAGGGGTTTTTCACGTTAAAATTTTGATGTCTCTCTTTCTAGTATTTTCAGTGATTATTTTTGCATTTGTTGTTTGGTTTTTATACTGTTGGTTTATTATTGGTTTCTGGTTTAATTCACACAAAAGACAGGAGTTGTGTGGGATTGATTTTATTGCTTCCATTGTGCCTGTTCTTCCCAACATACAGCTGTTGCTAGAGCCTTTGTAGTGAATGGAGCTATATCTTCTGCTCGTGAGACAGCTCTGAGGCGCTTGTTTAACATGGAAACATTGAAATGGAGGAAACAATTTAGTCTAGGAGATTTATTCTTTCCTCTTAAAAGAGGTAGTGTTTGTGGTAGAAAGCATCATGAAATAATTAAATTCTCGAGTGATGTTAGACAAGCATGGCTAAGTGATTTCCATGTCGTCACAAGTTCATCTTGTGAATTAATTCGATAGGTAAATATATTTGATTTAAGACAAAATTTGACATAAAAATTAAGCATGAAGAGGAGGTCTTATAGACAAATTTGGGAGTAAATGCACTCATAGATTATTCTTCCAAATTTTTTTCGTTTTAGGGATATTTATGTATTTTTAACATTGATCATTTGTCCAATACAAATAGAAAAGTATATAGTTGCGATCCTTGCATTTTTATCTTTGTGTCCATATAAAATGACGCATTAGAACCATCAGAAATTAGGAGAAAAATCCTTATGTCAACTGAAAAAAAGTATGTCTATTTTTGTTCATTCCATCGTAAAAGTGATGAAATTGATCATTCTATCATTTATGAATTATCTTTTTAACACCTTTATCCCTTACATTTTTCATATATTCCAAAATTGTTCTTATATTAATAAATAATAAAATAATACCATCTTTTTAATATTTTTACTATAAAAATATTTGATAATTATATTTTTAATAATAGAATTTAAAATAAGACATTTTATATTATTTACAAAACAAATATTATTTGTTATATGAAATTATTTAATATAAAATAAAAATCAATAAATTAAAATTTATTGATTGATATATAAGATGAGTTAAAATTATAAAAAAAAATATTAGCATTATTAAAGAACAAAAAAATAGAATAAAATGTTATATTACTAAAGAATTTGAAACTTTGTATGTTTTTTATTACTTTTAGATAAATAATTTATTATTTTTTGTTATAAGGATATTTTGATAATTGATTACTTTTTTTTTTCCATTCTATTTCTATGATATTTTGTTGTATCAAATATAAAAATGGAATAAAATGTTTATTCTATTTTTAATTATACCAAACATAATTATGAAATAATAATTCATTCCTTTCTCGTTCCTGCTTCCATTCTATTCAACCAAACATAACATTAGAATTTTCCCTCCTCAATTCGAACAAAGTTACAAATTTGGATTTGATTCAATCATATTTATCTATTAAAGTAATTAAAATAAAATATTGTATTTAAAAAATTAAAATATGCCTATATCTAAAGAATCAAATATATAATTAGGCCTTTTAATTATTTAGATAATGTGCTGTGGATTAAAAATGACACATGATGATGAATTAAGATGATCAATAGTTTAGGTTTTTTTTTTTCTCTCATGGTTGTTTACTATGTAAATGTAATTTCCTAAGTTCTTTAAAAGATAACGTTATGCCTTAAAAAAATGAAATTTTTTTTATTTCTTTCCATCCTTAATTTTTCACATTTCTTATTGAGATTTTATTTAACTTGTTTTAATAACTCAATATTGCAAGGAATACATAACTTTTTTAAACATGAAACAACTAACATTTAGTCATGGATTTAAATTTCATTTATAAATCAGTTTTATATTATCATCTATCCATGTGTTATCATGTTATTAAAAAATTATTAAAAATTTTTAATTATTAAAAAAAAATTAATTACTCTTATTTATTATATTGTTACATAATCTTCTTATTCAATAATAACGTAAAAAGTTTAGTATCGAGAATAAATTAAATTTAAACTCATTAATCATTATGAGACAAGCATATTATTTATAACTCACAAACCTTTCTAAATACATGATAATATGAAACATATATGCACAATAATTTGGGCGGGAGAGCAAAGCTTGTATTTAAAGACCTTCTTACATGCTAGTGAAAGGTGTTACTATGATTAATCAGTTTTAACAAGCTGATGAGTCACTTTATTTTCCTTTTGTCAAAAAATGTCTACCGTATAGAGTTACAATTTGCAAAGCCAAAGGCCTTTTTATAGCTTCCCGCTCATATTTATTTCTTTTCTTTTCTTAATCTTCAAATATATTTTTATATTTTATTTATTTACTTACTTATAAGTCATGTTAACTAGCGTATTTAAGATAATCATTAAGAAATATTTAATAATATTAAAAACATAAATTTTTTAAAAATTCTACACTTTTATTTAATTCATTTTTAACTTTTTACAAAATTTAGAAAATAAATTAAATAAAAAAAAATTTAAAAAAAAGTTAAGAAATGCATTTATTTATTTATGTTCTTGAGTTGGTGTTGACTGGTTCGTTAACCGACTTTGCAGGCCTTTAAAAATTGGACCGCGCAACTGTTCATAGTGCCTATTTCTGGGTTCATCAATGGGCCTTAATTTAAAGCTTCATTGCATTTACACAATACATTAATTGATCATACGGCAGCAAAAGGCAGCCCATCCTTTTCATGATTTTCAGCCATCTATTCTTTATTCTTTTTCCTGATAGGTGACATTCTCGATTGCAGTCAATGTATTTAAATGGTAGATTTTAAGCTAAAAACAAAAAACAAATCTATATATAAATAAGAGATAATAAATTAATGCATAATACAAAAATAAATAATGCATCCTTAAGTTGTTTGGCTTAATATAAATGATTAATTGTAATAATTGAAACTAAAAATTTGTCACAAAATGAGATACATAATCAAAGAAGTACTCTCTTATTATAAAATATTCAATTTAATTATATATTTACAAACAAGTCAATTATTACAATTCTGGCAAAATGCTTATAATTTTCAAATACTTCTTACCATTTTCTTTGACTGTAAACTAATGCAACTCTAATGAAGTAGTAATTTTATAATATGAATTTGGATTTCTTCTATTTCATAAAGAAATTAACAAATAATTTTTAGAAAATATAATATATATATATATATATATTAAGAATCACGTTTTTTTTTATAAGAATTCATCGATTTAATATAATTTTTTATTTATATATCTCTTCTGATATATCATCAATTTGTCAAAGAAATTGAGAGATCCATATTTTTAAACCGTCTATGCAGTAATTGTTTCTATCCCTTCCAACTTATAATTCTTCCCCTTTTTTTTATGAAAAACAAAATGGCAAGGAGATGAAGTGGAAATAATTTTAATCCTATCTTAGAATTAAAATTTTTAATAATTTTTATTTTGATAAATTATGAGATTTTTCTAAAATTTAGTATTCAACTCAGTAATAATGTGCTTTGAGAAACAAAAAAAAAACTGAATTATAATGTAAAAGGAATAATTTATTGAAGTGTAAAAGATAATAATATTACGGTGGGATTAGAGTGTTTTTTTTTTCTAAGACAGAACCACTAATAACCAAGTCAAAGGCCGTAAATTATGGGCCTTTGGGGGCCCAATCTTCCCACTAGCAACAACAAGAGGCCCAGGATGATACCACGTGGCGGGCGGCCATTTGCTCCAGAAAAATAGCAGAAATTTTGAACGAGAAGGCAAGCGCGCAACGATAAAAGGACAAAAGAGGATGGTGGTCCCCAACCATGTGGGACGCTGGGCGATGATAGGTCAAGTTCAAAAACTACGGGACCCATCTATACGTCGTCGTGTTCTTCTTTCTCACGTGCGCCTACTCCTCAACACGTGCTAACTTCAAGTCTCTCCTTTCTTCTTCAAAAATATTCAAAAAAATGCCTGTCATCCTTCATTACATTTCCTCCTATATCTTCGGTTTCACTCTTCAGCAGCCTCCATTGTAGTTCGCCTCTCCGCAACGGTAATCACCTTCTTCAAGTTCCAATATTCCTCCTTCTTTTTGCAATATCCTATTACTGTAGGGTTCTGGGCTCGCATTGTTGAAGAAGCATTGTCTGTAACAGTGTTTGATTTATGTTTCAGAGGAACGTTCCAGGTTTGGATCGGTTTGGTGAAGGAAGGTTCTGATCGCAGTTGGATTTGGATCTCGAGTTGGAAACTGAGGATAGTGTAAAGGGTCGATCGGGGTTCGGGGTCAGGTTTTAGAGAGAGATTGTAAGCGAATATGAACGGAGGAGGGAGACAGGGGCTGAGATCTGGTGCGACGGGGGTGCACCATCAACGTCAGTACTCGGACAACTTCTTGGACAGCTCGTCCAATGGGAGGTGGCTTCAGTCTGCTGGTCTTCAGCACCTGCAATCCTCTGGCAATCCCATTCCTCCACTCCAGGTTCTGATCTTCAACATTCTTATCTCAGTTCAGCAAAATGCAAGCGAAATTTTTTGAATTTTTTTTATTCTTCCCCCAATTTTAATAGAGTTCAACTGAACCAATCTTATGCATTTATGGTACACAACTACCCTCTTCTCTCTCTCTCTCTCTCTCTCTCACTAAATAATTGAATGGTAAATTTTGCTGGAAACCAAATGGATTTTCAATTTTAATCTGACTGCTACGCTGATGATCTGTTGATGATTTTATCTTTGAAGTCTATTAATCTGCATTTGGTATTGTTGCTCTGTGTTTGACATGTGAACAGGACTATAACTTCTATGGTGGTGGTGGTCTTGGCGGGGGAGGCAGAATGTATAGGAATACACAGAGGAGCTTTAATGGAGGAAATGAGAATTATATGGAGCCATCCACACCTCCAGGAAACTACCGGTCTACAGGCCAGAAAAAGAATGGTGAAGATTCACCTGGTGATTTCAGCCCTGGCTTGTTGGATCTGCATTCATTTGATACAGAGCTTCTTCCCGAGGTGAGTGTCTTGACATTACCAGAAGGACTTGCAATTGATTTCTGGCCCTTACCATTATACAATAATCATTTGTTCTTATTAAGTTAGGACTAACATTCAAATTTTATCTTTGTTACGAATACGAAGTTTGTGATTATTCTTTGACTGTCCTGTAGATTTATATCTGGCTTTTGTACTCGTACTAGGATAGTGATCTGTCATTTTTAGACAAAGATGGAAGTTGTATTTTTGTTTTGCTGATAATTGTCTATCCTGCCAGATGCCAACATCCAATGCATATGATAGTACTACGTCCGTGTATCAACCTGTCCGAGGTAGAAGCTTTGATGACTCTGAATCTTTCATTCCAAACAACAAACAAACTGGCAGAGCTCGAGCTCCTGAAAACAACCTCCTCAAAAGTTTTTCTGCAGACAAAGAGAAGTCTAGTTCTGTAGCAAAGATTAAAGTTGTGGTATGTTATCTCCCACATCTCAATTTACCTGTTGTTTCCTTCTTAGTTGCTAGAATTAATTCTTCCCTTCAAATCCCTCGCTGAGTGTTCACAAGGAAATATGAAGCTTTTTTTTTTAAATTTGCATTAAGATGATCCATGACTTTGGATGCATAGAACTGTTTTAAAATTTATTGCAGTATCTGAAATTGAAGTTTCTCTGGGTGCCAAGAGCATTGCATTACTTTTAACCTTTTTTCTGACATTTGTGTTATGATTTTAATGCAGGTGCGCAAGAGACCACTTAACAAGAAGGAATTAGCGAAGAATGAGGACGATATCATAGATACACACTCCAATTCTTTAACAGTACACGAGACTAAACTTAAGGTGTGTAATAGGCAAACAAAGATCTTGAATTAGTAGGTTCTTTTAATTCCAAAAGCCTCTCATTCTCAGTTGTTAATAGTATTTACATATTTGGTCAAAAATCAATGATGCTTATGGAAAGTTTTTTGTATGAAATCTGATAGATGCTTTATTTTTTAAAATTGAAAATTTAAATGCTTTACAGGTCGACCTAACACAGTATGTAGAAAAGCATGAATTTGTTTTTGATGCCGTCTTGAATGAAGAGGTTACAAATGATGAGGTAAAAGTAATACAGTTAAATGTTCAGTTGAAATGAATGAACAAGCAAAATAATGGTCCTGATTATGTTACTTTCTTTTAATCTTTTGGCTTCTTAGGTGTATGGTGAAACAGTTGAGCCCATAGTTCCAATAATCTTTCAACGCACTAAGGCAACTTGCTTTGCATACGGACAAACAGGTAATAGCAGCCTCCAGTGCTTAATTTTGTTGCAGTTATGTTCTGCCTCAAGGCAAATTTGTGTCATAGCTAATTTGAGAAGTGATACATGTGCTTCATTTTATGTATTCCATTGGAATTTTCTGATATTGTTTTCCCTCTATTTTCGAAGAAGTATTGGTCATGTAGTTATATGAGTTTTACCTGTTCTTGATCACTTCTTATTGGTAAACAGTACTAGTCACGTTATTAGGTTATGGATGATGCGTAGTTTAAATTATGGGTAATGTGATACTGAATTTATATTCCCATCTGTTTTGATATTCTGAGAATGTGCTTGCTTGTCTCATATCAAAGCTTAGTGTTTGAATTTTGTAAGGTATATATCCACATTCTTATCTGACCTCCTTTTACATGCGAAGACGACTTTGATGGCTTGCCTTACTGCCATAATTTATTATGTGCAATGTTATGCACTATGTGAACTACTATACGTTATTTTTTCATCTGATCTAGGAAGTGGAAAAACTTACACAATGAAGCCACTGCCACTTAAAGCATCACGGGACATCTTAAGATTGATGCACCATACTTACAGGAACCAGGGATTTCAGTTGTTTGTGAGTTTCTTTGAGATATACGGTGGGAAGCTATTTGATCTTCTTAGCGATCGCAAGTAAGTAATTTTAACCTTTTTGTTCTTGTGGCAACTATAATTTGTGTCTTGGCGTGATTGAAGGTTGTTCTTCTGCAGAAAACTTTGTATGAGGGAGGATGGTAAGCAGCAAGTTTGCATAGTGGGTTTGCAAGAGTACAGAGTATCAGATGTAGAGACCATCAAGGAACTCATTGAGAAAGGAAGTGCTACAAGAAGTACTGGAACTACAGGTGCAAATGAGGAATCTTCACGGTCACATGCAATACTTCAGCTTGCTATCAAGAAGTCTGTAGATGGCAATGAATCCAAGCCTCCCCGTCTTGTCGGCAAGCTTTCCTTCATAGATCTTGCTGGAAGTGAGCGCGGAGCAGATACCACAGATAATGACAAACAGACAAGGTATGTTTTAAGTAGCTTAATTTAAGTTATTACGCACCAAATGCAGTCATATGTTTTATTATTTATTCTAATGCAACATTGACAAGTACATTACATGCCAGGCATTCGGATTTGGGATTCTAGTTTCCAATACTTGTTTCTATTTCACGCCATCACATAAGTTAAGCAGTCCTCTTATGGATTCTGAAACTAGTCCCACATGAATATATGCAGAATATGATTCAGATTCCTTTCTTAATCCTCTTGATGATTTGGTTGTTAGTTGGGTGATTTAAGTTATATGATGCAGAATTGAAGGTGCTGAGATCAATAAGAGCTTACTTGCCTTGAAGGAATGCATAAGAGCTCTTGACAATGACCAGGGACACATTCCTTTCAGAGGCAGTAAATTGACTGAAGTATTGAGGGATTCATTTGTTGGTAACTCTCGCACTGTTATGATATCTTGCATATCACCAAGCTCCGGTTCATGTGAACATACTCTCAATACGTTAAGATATGCTGACAGGTAACAGTGAATTTACTAATGATTTTATTCATGGTTCAATGTTGTTTTTTTCCCTTCAAACCACCATACCCCACACAGACACAATCCAACTATCAATTTCTTGAAGAGAATAGAAAATTAATAGCTTTTCTGTATGAATTGAATGCAAATCCAGGGTGAAAAGCCTATCAAAGGGGAACAACCCTAAGAAGGATGTCTTATCTTCAAACCTCAATCTTAAAGATTCAGCTACCATGGCTTTATCCGCATCAAACTTTGAAGATCAGACAGCTGATGCATGGCCTGAAGAAAATGATGGAGATGAATTTAGTCCGCCTGAAGATTATTATGATCAGGGAAAACAAACATGGAAGAAAACTGGAAAGATAGAGCCATATGGTACGACAGAAGACAAAATTAAGAAACCCAATGGTCAGATCAAATGGAAGGACCTGCCAAAACCTGAATCTAAAACTTCACGTTCAGATGATGACTTAAATGCCCTCTTACAGGTAAGACTATTAAAAGAACGGCTTTCATATATACACTACCTATATTTTGTTGATATTAAAATTAATGCATATTCACAATTTCAGGAAGAGGAGGACCTTGTAAATGCTCATCGCAAACAAGTGGAGGAGACCATGAATATTGTCAGGGAGGTACGTAAATTCACTCTATTATCTTAAAGTATTTTCTTCAATTCTTCCAATTCTGACGCAAGTATGCTTCCCTTCGCGGGTTGGTGGAAGTGCATTGTTTAGAAACAAATTACTAAATGCACTGTGGATGCAGGAGATGAACCTCTTGGTTGAAGCAGATCAACCAGGGAATCAGCTGGATGATTATATAACAAGATTAAATGCCATATTATCTCAAAAGGCTGCTGGCATCCTGCAGTTACAAACCCGTTTAGCTCATTTCCAGAAACGTTTGAAGGAACACAATGTTTTGGTTTCATCTTCTGGTTACTGATATTTCTATGGCTCGTGGCCTTGTGATATAACAGCATTTCCATGGTCCGTAGGAGTTTGCCTGAATACAGGCATATCATATGGCAGCCTGCTAGGTGATTTACGATCACCTGTATCTAAGCCATATTCTCAGGGATTAGAGGCTGGCATCTTCACTTTTCCTTTTTTTCTTAACCCTTGTGAGCAGATGGACATGTATTGGTTTTACTTGCCACCAGGCATGGATGTATAAAGTTCTCTACATTGATGTTTGATTAATCAATGGAGTAATTCTTGTTGAACTATCTACTGCTCATTTTCTGCAGCAGATTACATATTTCACTGCTATGAACTTCTTCATTCAGTTGTAAGGTGCATTCCTTTTAGGGGGCGTTTGGTACACTGATTTTTTTTTTTTCATTCCTGGGAATCATATTTCCGAGGAATCATGTTTCCTGGGAATATTAAAAATGCGTTTGGTTTACCTTAAATATTCCTGAGAATGTTAGATATTCTCACGTTTGGTTCTAATATAATTTTCCTGGAAATCTTGACATTTTTGTCCAAAATATACATATCTATTTTAAGTTAAAAAATAGAGAGGATGAGAGATAAAGTGAGAGAGGGGATGAGAGAAAAAGAGAGAGAGAGTGTGAGAAAGGAGATGAGAGAGAAAATGTGAGAGAAAATGAGACAGAATGAGAGAGAAAAAGTGAGAGAGGATGAGAAAGTGAGGAAGGATGAGAGAAAGTGTGCGAAAAAGGGGATGAGAGAGAAAGTGTGAAAGAGGATGAGAGAGAGAGTGTGTGAGAAAGGGGATGAGAGAGAAAGTGTGAGAGAGAGTGAGGAAGGATGAGAGAGAAAATGTGAGAGAGGATGAGACAGAGGATGAGAGAGAAAATACGAGAGAGGATGAGAGAGAAAGTGAGAAAATGGATGAGAGAGAGTGAGAGAGGGGATGAGAGAGAAAGTGTGTGAAAGGATGAGAGAGAAAGCGTGAGAGAATGGATGAGAGAGAAAGAGTGAGGAAGGATGAAAGAGAGTGTGTGAAAAAGGGCATGAGAGAGAAAGTGTGAGAGAGGATAAGAGAGTGAGGAAGGATGAGAGAAAGTGTATGAGAGGGGATGAGAGAGAAAGAGAGAGAGGATGAAAGAGAAAATGAGACAAAGGATGAGAGAGAGTGAGAGAGGGGATGATAAAGAGTGTGAGGAAGGATGAGAGAAAGTGTAAGAGAGGGGATGAGAGAGAAAGAGAGAGAGGATGAAAGAGAAAGAGTGATAAAGGATGAGACAGAGTGAGAGAGGGAATGAGAGAGAAAGTGTGAGAAATGATGATAGAGAAAGTGAATGGTATATATGTCTTTTTTCTCATTAATAAAGGGTATAATTATCTTTTTTCCTATAAAAAATATTCTCATGTCATAGGAAACTAAGATTCCCAACCCCCCTATGGGAATGTTTTTGTGGGAAAGTTGACTAAAAATGATTTCTGAAAATCTTAGTTTCTTGAGAATGTATTTTTAAAAAATGACTACCAAACATGAGAAACAAAGTTTCCCAAGTCAGGATTCCCCCCTACCAAACACCCTCTTAATGTAAATACATCTTAGTTTGCATTGTTGTATCATATGGCCATAGTTCTTAATATCATGAAACTACAGTAAGCTTTTAAATCTCACAGCGAATACAGAAGTTGCAGTTGGAACTACTTCAATGTGTTGTAATTGTAGCTCATGTTTTTGTCGTTGAGATATTAACCTGTGAATAATTGATGTAAGTTTTAATAAGATTTTATCAAGTATTGTGAGAAAAAAATAAATGATTGAAATGATTTTCGATGGTATCTCCAAGCATTAGGGGAAATAATAAATATAGAAATAATGAAATTTAAATTATTTTTCACGACATTGTCAAACAAATATTAGAAATATAATTGGCATACAAAGTTATGCCTAACAAAAAAAAGGAAAAAAAGCAGGAAAAACCAGAACCAACTAACTTTCACATTGAAAGGGCATCCATGTCTTTTCCCTCGCCTCCTTTCCCGCCATCTTCCTGTTCGTTCTCAGTATCGAGCTCTGCAACTCAAGCTTCAGGGAAGAAAACTTGAGCAAACAGAAACAAAAAATGCCAACTTTGATCTTAAACATGGACCTTATGCCAAAGATGAGCTTCTTCATGCTTCTTCTCTTCCTTTTAGTCTCTTTGAAGAACCAGAACACCACAAAAACCCATAAAGGGTTCGAAACCGACAGATGGCCCTCTTCTGCCTCACATTCACCTTCAGTTTCTCTGGATTCGTTTCCCAGTCGCCCAGTTTCGTTGTCAGCAAAGAATGACGATCAGATGCTTGGTTTCGGCAATTCTTCTTCTCCTTCACTTGAATACGATTTCAACCGCGATTCTTGCCCACGTGCAGAGCAAATTGTTCGAGGTACGGTTCGGCATGTGCATCGCCTCAGACCCGATATCGCTCCTTCTCTAATTTGTCTTGCTTTCCATGATTGCTTCATCCAGGTGACATTTCTTGCTCTTCTGGTTCATCTGTCGTTAGTTCCTCAAATTTTATCTTTTGTTATAGAATGAGTATCGTAGATTTGTGGTTTTTCAGTTCCATCTCTCTTCAGTACCTTCATGCAAAAATTTAACGTGTGCTTTCATCAGTTTTATCTGGGTGCAACTGAATTCACCTTAATCTTCAATTTTAGAAATGAAGTAGTTCTATTGTTCCTTAACTGATGTATTGGTTTCAATTGTATTTGCTACAGGGCTGTGACGCTTCTGTTTTGTTAGATGCTGAGGATGGAAATGATTCAGAGAAAGAGAGCCCTCCTAATGAACCTCTTAAGGGTTTTGATGTGATTGTGATGATCAAGTCTAAGCTTGAAGAAGCATGTCCTGGGGTTGTTTCTTGTGATTATATTCTTATACTGGCTGCCAGAGATAGTGTGGTTCTGGTAATATTTTCTCTCTACTCTTTCTTTTTCTATTTTTCTGTAGACTCATCTAGGGTTATGTATATTTATTTTGTTTCACAAACTATTACTTAATTGTACACATGTTACAATTTGATTTAAACTCGTTTCACCTATTCAAATTTTATCAAGGGTATACTGAGAATGAGAGTTTGTGTGCAATGTTACGAGCAACTAACATTTTACTTTTCTATCTATGAGTTTGTGTTTGCACTGTTTTATATATTCACGAACATTACTTCTAAGTTCCAACTATGTATTTCAGGCTGGTGGCCCATTCTACCCAATGTATACTGGAAGGAGAGATGGTTCTATCTCGTTTTCTGACCTTGCAACTGAGGAGCTTTCTTCACCCCTTGATGATATTTCCAAAACTCTTTCGTCCTTTGCATCAAAAGGATTTGATGAAAGAGAAACGATCACTCTCTCAGGTTAATTCCTACCAGTTCTTTCCTCCTCCTTCCTCTGCACTAATGTGACCTTTGTTCTTACATTTTGTTCCTTTTCCTCATTCTCGTTCTGAATTTTAGTAATTTATCAAAGCACCTGTTGCGGGGTGCCTCTTCCCTCTAATTGCTTGTAAATATATAGAAGATATAAACTGCATATTTCAGTATGAGAACCTAACCCATAACAGAAAAAAAAAAAGAAAAAAGCTACTTCTTTTAGTCTTTTTCTTGCACAACCGTATTTGTTCCTGAATATTCACTTGCCTATTAATTGTTGGAACCAGATTAAGATATGATAGCAATCCTGGCTTCGCTAGCTGGTTTCATTGATGTCTTGTGTCTGGTGGGACTAAGTAGAGTCAAAAATATGTTTTTAGTTTTCTGCTTTTACTCGTATATATTTGTCCTCCTCCTGCTGATTTACCATTTTCTATTGTTGAATTATTGGAGTCTATCCTTTCTTTTCATCCAGGTGCCCACAGTATTGGGGTAATCCACTGCAAATTCTTTGAAGACCGTCTCTATAACTTCAAAGGAATTAATGAACCTGATCCTTCTCTAGATAGTGAATTTCTGAGCCAATTAAGAGCAACATGCAGTGGAACTACTGAATCATCCTCTTCTGCATCAGGCCATACTTGCCATGGCTCGTTCTCATCAGAAGCTGTAAAGTCATCTTCCCACAGAGGCTCGCATTCCTCAGTTGCAGAGCCTGGAATGGATATGGAATTGGAGCTACCTCAACCAGATTTCGGGACATTATACTACGGCAGCCTTTTGCAGCATCAAGGAATCCTCTATGCTGATCAGCAGTTAATGGCAGGAGAAGGAACTGAGAAGTGGGTTAAAGCCTATGCCCTCGATCCCTCTTTGTTCCGCAGAAATTTTTCCCGTGTAATGATGAAGCTCTCAGATCTCCGGGTCTTGACAAATCCTTTAGGTCATAATCGGATCAACTGTTCCAAGGCTGCTTCGTAGTGTTGCAAGAAAAGGAAGCTGTCCACCTCCCACCCTCACTTTTTTCTTCTTTTTTTGTTCTATTTCTTGGCAATGTTGCATTCAATTGCCGCTTGCTTACAGTCAGGCCTTTCTATCGTAATTGTACACATTGAAATACTTTTATGTTATCTCACATTTCTATATGAATTAGAAGATAATAGTATTCTATTACAATCCATGCATCTTTGCAAAAGAAATTGAAGATTCCAATTTCCAAAAGTCTGCAACATGGAAAAAAATGACCTCAAACACAAGTACAGTTGCAGATTCTTGTATTCAAAATAATTCATCATTGATTAATGATCATGAGGGATTCAAACAAGCAGCAAGCAAAAACTAGTGAAAATAAAGCTCTACGTAGCTGGATTTCACACCAAACAAACTCACCAATACAACACACTGGAAAAGGAAAACATGATGAACCAAAAAACAAAAAAAAAAAATGAACAAAACAGATTTCAATATACTAGGACATAATTTGCATTATGGCTATCTTATCTACAACCTGATTGCTCCGAATCTCCTCTTCGAGTTTTTTGTGGGAACAGAAGACTGTGGAACAGAGAAGTCTGTGTGCATATCCATGAAAAACCTGTCCACAATATCTAAATAAACCGGGCTGGTAAGCCTAGAATAATAATGCAGTGCCTCTTCTATATCCAGTACTTGCTCAACATCACCTGCATCAATCATTTCCAATTCCTTCATCTTTTGAGCTAAAACATGAGCTCCTTCATTCATGTTTTGTGAGCATTTATCTTCCTTTTTCGCCACTAGTGAATTCCCTTTGTGCTTCTTCTCTTTTGCTCTAACTTCATGAATGTCCTTTTCTGGGCTTTTCTTGGCAAAATTCATGAAGTTTCCAGTACTTGCATCATTTGAAACAGCCGGCTCTCGCAATACGGATATGGATAGGCCATTGCTATCAATCTTCCTTAGTCTGTTCAGATCAGACTGCCATTGATCATAGAACTCATTGTAGAACTGGTCTGTTGTGTAAGTTCTTGCATTTCTGCTTCTACAAGAGAATGGATTGAAGGAAAGAGATCTGGGTAGTTTATGGTACCCTCTAAAGAAGAAGGACCTGAAATGTTGAAGGGTTTTGTGAAAGAAAGCCCCTGTCTTGTGAATGGTTTCTCTTAGCAGCATTTGTGGTTCTTGATGTGAAAAAGGCAAGGCTTTCTCTAAATGGTTCTGTCTTCAAGAGCAGACAGAGCTTTAATCAGCTACTAAAACTCACGTAATTTCGTGTATCCTTCAATTTTGTCCTGATTCAGATTTATAGACAAAAATACTTTCATATGGTAGGTACTAAGTAGTTTATTAAGGGGGGAAAGGCAACTTGCACTTATGGTTTCTTTACAGCAAGGAAAATGGGGGAGAAGAAAAAAATTGCAGGGTGATTTTGTCATTTTCAATTCAATTTTTTGTGGGATAGCCGATAGCATTCTCTTCTCTCTTATTTTACTTCGATTTTTTTCATTTAAACAGATTATTGTGACAACTGAAATAATTATTAAATGACACATAATCATAATTAACAAAAAAGATTATTCATTAATATATTTTTATTTATTTATTAAATTATTGATTCAGTCTTTTTAACTTTTATTGAGTCTAACTATTTTTTTCCTCAATATTACGCACAAATTGTAATTAAACAATAGTTTTACAATAGAAAATCAATATATCTAATATTTCTCTTGTTAAGGTTGTCTAAAAAACAAAGGTAATGTACTCTAAAGAGGGTATGTTTCTTCTACATTGGTGTCCACTATACCTTTTTGTCCAAGGCATCCGATTCTCCCTGTCCCTCTCCCAAAGTTGATTGCTTATGGCCATATGATCATATATGACAAATGAGATCAGAAGGCCAATGTACTTTGGGGTCCCACACTTTAAAGATTTTGGTAGGTTTTTTTTCTTTTTTTTTCCTTTGGGCTAAAGATATTTAAACAAAAAGATTATGAGGGCTTTGGTATTTAAATTATCAGGAATAGGCCTTTGTTTTGACTATGTGCTGTTTAAAGTGCAATGGCATTGATTATGATGCAAAGCTAAAGGTCGTGGGTTGTTAAAAAGATTAAGGTAACTAACTCACTGTTAGCCAAATTTAAACTTGGGACCAAAGAGTGCCCTAATTTGACTTTTAAAAGGAGCCTCAAGTTTAGCCCTAACCAATTTGTTCTTGCATAATGTATATCTAAAACTTAAAAATACCATCTAAACATTAAAATTTTTTAATCCTTTCATATTATAATATATTTTCTATATATATTTTGATAAATCAAAAACATATATAATAGCACACCATACACTTATGAAATTATTTTAAATGACAAAATTTGTTTTTATCTTATAAACCATGTATATGTATTATATTTTATATATTTTTATTTATATCGTAGTCAAGTATCTTTGAATATTTTTTTTCCATTCAACTCAATCATATAATAATAACAATAGTAAAAATAATTAAGATTCATTTGATATAAAATAAGTCATTGGTTATAATCTATTACATAACACATCTTTGATAAAATTATTTAAAATAAGATTGTTTTTGTATGATTTATGCCTTAATTTTCATAATTTTTCCTCTAACTATTTGTGCCTTTAATAACTTCACTTTTTTGAATTGTTGACTAGATTAATTGGAAGACATTCTTACCCCAAAATGCACCAAAACCAGTTAATTTAGTGCATAAGATATTTATAACCAACTACTCCCTAGGCCCTATGAAGGAGAACATCTTCATTTATTTGTAAGGAGGGGTGCATACGGTCCCCAATGTGTATTGAAGTTGGCACTGAGAACTGAGTTGGGCAAGAAGATAAGGTGCATTCCATTTCCTGTAATGTAAGGTCACTATCGGACACTTGCCCTTGTTTTTAAGGGCTCCCACCCACTTCTGTCCAAAATTATGACCTAAAAGCCACTCAGATTGCAAGAGAGACTGCCGCTGCATAATTGGTTTCTTTTGTTATGAGAAGTATGTGCTCCGCAACCGAAGTTACTGTGAAACTGAACCATTTCATTCTTTTGGTGCAGAAACATGACATTTCAATTGGGAAAGCTGCATCTTGCATTCAATAGGATCATAAGATCCATGAGATTTGACAGACCTAATATTAAAGATGGTCTTTTTGTTGTTACTACTACCTACTGATGAAGTTTTGGTAACTATCAAAGAATCTCTCTGGACCGATTTTGGACTTGATGTAATGGTTGAGAAGGGGAGATTTCTTACCTAGATACGTGTTACTACTCCTTATAGTATTAATAATTTATATTAACTTAATAAACATCCTTATTAACTCAAATAAATTACATTAATAATTTAACAAATTTTAACTTAAGTTTGCATCAGTTTGTATCGTCATGGTGGTCATTACCTGCTTGCAATGATTAAGGTAAAATTTTGATAGAACTTGTCAAAAAAAAAAAAATTGCATAAATAAAACCAACAACCAACATGTAAATATCATAATTTTGAAATCTATATAAATTGCCGTGGTTTTAAAATGAGTAGTTGGTCACCTACTACTACCTTCGAATGAGAGGATCCAGGATTAAATCATAGTCATTAATGCAATTTACTTGAATTACTGACAAAATTGACCTTGCTGTTGTAAAAGTAAAATAAAAATATTAGAGAGGTAAATGAAAAAAAATCATCATATAAAGGGAATTTATTTTATTCATAATTGTGTAGAATCTCTAATACAATTATCTATATACAAGGCTCCAAATTCTAAGAAAGAATTAGAGATAAACTCAATCAGGATAATTCATGATAACTTATAGATAAATCAAAATAATTTCATAGATATTCAGATGAATATAATATTTATAATACTCCTCCTTGGATATCCATTTTATAAAGAATATGTCTTGTTAAAATTTTCATTAGGAAAAAAATCCCAGTAAAGTAAAAAAAGTACATCATTCTTTTAGCAAATAATCTACTTCATTAAAAACCTTATCATTAAAAATTTGGTGGGAAAAAAGAATGCAATATAAGTTTAATTCCCCTTGTTAAAAATATTACTTAATATCTCTAAGTTGGGATAATCCAATCCTATAAATCAACTTTTCAAATGTTAATATAAAAAGTCCTTTCGTGAATAAATTTGCTAGATTATCACTTAAACAGATTTGTTAAATAGTAATATTGTCATTCTTTTAAAGATCATGAGTGAAAATAAATTTTGATAAAATATGTTTTGTTTTGTCTCCTTTAATATATCCTCATTTCAATTGAGTTATATAGGTAGTATCATCATCATACAATCTTATTAGAATTTAGACTGCATGCCCCTTGGATATGTTAAGTCATCAATCTTAGCTAAATACATTCTCGACTTATCTCATAAATTGCTATTATTTATGCATGATTGGAAGAAGTAGCACCACTACAACATTTTTTTGCTTATGACAACTGTAAAAATTGTTGCCTAAAGCAAAAAAAAAAAAAATGTTATCGAAAGAATGAACAACATTTTTTTAAGTGTGATTTTAGTAAAAATTGCTTCTTCTTTTAGGCAACAGTTTTTTTCAACTTTAATCAACTCTTTACACACACTGTTGCTTATTCATATGACAATGACAATGATTCTGACCTTATATTAGTAACAAGTTTTGACCGATACCTATTTTTATTATAGGTAACAACTTCTACTTTACTTTTTACAATGAATTTCAACTATTGCCTATTCTTTATTATAAGCAATAATTTTAACCTTCATATTTGTCAATAAATTTTTGACTGTTGCCTATTCTTTACTACAGGCCTCACTTTTTGAACTTAGTGTAGCAAATCTTTTTTTTTTTAATTTATTTATTTTAAAGTCATAATTATGCATAATTTGAAATATGAATCTCTTTCCGATCCTAAATTTTGAATCAAATTTATAATATGTAAAATGCATAAAAATTCAAAATAATAACTATAGATTTTAAAAAATATCTATTTGTTCATTTCAAATTAAAAAATTCACATGGTTAATATTTAAATGACAATAAAGTAGTAATATTGAGTACATTCTTAATGTTCTAAATTTGAATTAATGAGAATGTCAATAAAAAGTTACAAGTGATCATTATGAACAATTTAAAATTTTTTTTTAGTATCCATATCATGAAATTCTTGTATCCCTCTGTCATTTTGATTTTCTTCTTGACCATTAATATTTTTCTATCATGATTATAAAATTAAATTATTTTTGCATTAAATATAACACAATAATAATTGAAAAAAAAAAAAAAAACTAGAAGCTTGGTATAATATCATCAGCAAGTCACAAGCATTTTAAATATGTTATATCATGTAGGCTAACTGGAACCATATATAAGTAGAGTAGTACTAATTAATCTGGAAGACACACACTTGGTAAATGTCTAGTAGCTCAAAGCCTAATATATGCAGTTACAGTAGAATCAAAGACACACAAACTAAAAATAGTTACGTGGCATCAATTTTAATCATAAAAGTGGAGCTCACGAGATTTGCTTTTAATAGTTTCGGCTCATATGATCAGTTGCAACTAATAATTAAATTACAATTAGATGTTACATGTGAATCTTAATCCATTAAGTCAAGCTCATTAATATTAAATTTTTCCAAGTCAATAAGCAAAGGAAAACACTAATATTACCTTTTTCCAAGTCAGTATTTGCTTCCTCTACTATCTCTAGTTTAATTGAAACATACACAGAATATCTAAAGTTAGAAAGAGACATAAGGCAAAAAATCAATAAGCTAGCAAAGAAAACAATAGTATCACCTTCTTCCTCATCAGTATTTGCTTCCTCTGTTACCCTGTTACCCCTGATTTAATTGATTGCCTTGCCCTTGAACTCTTTGTCTTTTCGTTGATGAGCACAAGGTGAGCATTTATACCTTAAGATTGTTTCAACCCAAAAAAGTCTGCAAAGAAGCTGGTTCATGGCATACAGACTCACAGCTTGTATTGAAAATAATGTTGATTCTTGTTAGGCATCTTAGGTGGATGCTTTGGACTATTACGTGGAGATTGACATATAATTATATTTACTGTTATATAAATTTTGTTTCTCACATATCACATTATATTTGTAGTTATTGAGATATAGGTGGTTGAAAGTGTATGACATCAGTATCCCTATTGGATATGATATTGTATATAGTTAAACATTTATGATCTCAATATTGTAATAGTGTGACAATTATTTTAACATTCCTTGAAGTGGTCATACATTATAATTCAGAGAATTGTTATCTGTACTATGATATGAAGTTAGAGAATGTTAGAAATGTATCTATTCTCTTTGAAGTGAGAGAATGTTAGAATTTTATTTATTCCCATAATATACTTACATATTTCAAATTAATAGAAAAATTTTGAATTATAATATTATATTACTGTTAAAGTAAATTATATTTTATTGAAGCCCATTAATTATATTTTATTTAAGTCCATTTACATGATAATTAAGTCTAGGCTCTTGTGACAATTAGGCCTATGTGCTAGAGTTGATGTGAGCCTTATTTCCATTGGCATATATTATGATGGGTGATTTAGTCTAGTTTTTTTTTTTATTTGGTAAAAGTAAGACAGGTCCTGAATCTCTAACCAAATTAGTCATGCTGTCAACCCTATATGGTAGTAGAGTTTTCTCTCTCAACAACTAAGTCTAAAAGATAGAGAACTTACTAAAGTGAACAGTAATCCTGCTATTAAAGGAGATCAACCATTCTGTTGTGAAGATTATTCTATAAAAGAGAAGATTGGTGATTAGTTGAGGAGATCAATCGAATATTATTGTGATAGATTCGAAAAGAAATCTAGGTAACAAAATATTTAATCTCCTTTAACATATTTTGATTTGTACATCTTTTCATGCTCATAACATGATTAACTAGTCAATTTATTTTTAAAATTTCCTACATGTGATACATTTAGAAATCAAAAGATATATTGGTGATGGACTATTCCAAGAGGAAAGGTTAAAAAGCAAGAGGATGATGTCTGAAATAATATTATAGTTGCCTTGTCCAGCTTAAATAGTTGTTCTAATTGGTTCTTCACCTTCATATAGATTTACTTTTGTTTGTCTCTTTTGTTTTTCCTTGTTAGACCACACCACTTGCAAGGAATTATCAGTTAAATCAACTAGAAAGGTTTTGAGGAGCTTCCATTACAAGTGAACAATGATTTATTAATGCACTTGAGAACTAACTATCAGTTAGGAGGAGATACTTCTTGACAATAAAAATGATTTCGGAGAACCAGAGAATGCAAATCTCTATGAATCTTGAAAAAAGACTGGTGGTTCTTGCATGAATCCAACTTGCATTGTTCCATGGTCGATAACAAAACAACATATGATTTTGAGCTTTTTTAGTAAAGTTATGGTGGCAACAAAAAATCCTTTCAAGGTAACCTACATTTTTAGATGGACATGCCCAAGATTTTTTTTCACAAAAATAAGAGGGCATCAAGAAAAGTTGAAGAACAAGGTATGGGTCTAGTAGAGGAAAGAGGAAATTTATAGTCCAACAAAGCCTAAATGAAAGGATCAGATTAAAAGAATTAGATGGATAAGAATTAAGTATACATGGATTACACCATTAATTAAAGAATTATAAATGGTTTGACAAAGGTTAATGGCAATAAGGACAAGTGGGTTCCCAAGAAACAGACAGGAGACACAATAGCTAATAAAAACGGTTGTTAATAGTAGTTAGTTGATTGGCAGCAATTCCAAAGAAACCAAGTGTATTGAATGGGAAAAGACCTACTATTAGAGACACACTTCAAGCATTTGAATGCCCAAGTGACTAACCTGAAGATGCATCAAGGTCATCAATGATCACTCAGACAAGAGATATTCATACATTTAATTCTCAGACTAATCTTAAACATAAAATGTATTATGATATCTTTGATTACTTGGCCAAGAATTAATTGAAGCCTAGCACCCAAATTAAATTTTTTATTATTCTTCCTTAATTTCATTAATTCAAGCCCAGTATCCAAATTAAATCTTATTGTTAACTAATTTAAGCCCATCACCTCAGTCAAATTAATAATAGCATTAAGAATAGGAAGAGGCTAAGACTATGTAACAATTATACACTAGTGCATGATCATTTAATCCATCCTGTATTTCTGTTGGGTGTTGAACAATCATACAGCAAAACGTACTCATAACACCTAATTGCTACTTCATTAAACTATCATAACAATTACAAATCATGAAGTTTAAGCTAGTAAATAATCATAATAGACAATCAACCAATTAGGCCTATTAAATAATCATTTTGTGCAATTAAAATAGAGAAATAATAGGTAACTAAATTAGAAATAAATCAATAATACAAATCAAGTTTTATAATCACAATTGAACTGAAGCAAAATTTTCCTTGAATTGAAAGAAGAGTTTAGCTACTTATTGGAAAAGTAAAAATAAAAGAAAGGAAAAGGCTAGAAAGAAGCTAGTGTTTTTATCCTAAGAGAACTTCTCCTTCTTTACAAAGTTAGAGAAATAAAAAGAATCCCTTTTTTTTTTTTTTTGAGTTTTTCAATTAGATTTTTCTATTATCATTCTTCTCTACTTGGGAATTAGGTTGGATAAGGGCATAATTAGACTTTAGTATCTTTATGAGAGTTGTAACCCTATTTCTTAGCAATCTAATGGCCTAAACTTTGCTCAAAATAAAGATTTTTAACCCAAATTCTGAGTCAAAGCCCAAAATAGGCTCTACAGAGTAAACCATAGTTATCATAACTATAGTACATGATAAAATGTGATATGGATACAGATACGAGATATGCTATTTTAAAAAAATGGGATTTGTTGGGGACAGGCTTAGTTGGTACGTCAAGGAAATGTAGGTATGTTTATAGGTACCTTAATGTTTTTTTTTCTTTAGCTATAAATTTTTTTAAGTAAAAACATATATTTTATAATATAATATTAGTTTAAATTATAAAAAAATTGATAAATAAATAATAGGCATCTTGAGAAGAGCAATTTTAAATAGTGGAGGTAGTTCGTTAGTAGATAAGTAAGAAGTTAAGAGGAAGAGATAATTGATTAATAGATATAAGTAATTCTTAGTATATAAGGGATAAATATACAAAAAAAATGATTTTAAAATATAAGGGATAAATATAAAAAAAAAAAAAAGTTTTCCATCTTCTTCACAGTTTGCAACCTTTTTTTCTCCATTAACAGAGATATTTGATCATTTTCTTCCTTTCTTCTTCTTTGTTGTTTTTGCCATGAAGTCTTTCATCTCCTCTCAATCTCTTCTTCCCTTTGTTTTATGGCTGTAACTTTTTTCTCAATTCAAAATAGAGCATGTTCAATGTTCAATCTTCGATGTTTGTTGCTTCACCAATATTACTGAACCAGATCATGTTACTCAAATTCTCGCCAAGAAAATGCACCTTATTTTGGGACACATTCCCATATGAGATATACAGGTATTAATAATATTAATGTTTCCGATAACTACGAAGCAGACCAACCCCATAACAAATTCTATCTTTCAGATTCACAACTTTATAACTCCTTCAAAACGACACAGTTTCACCATAAGCTTTTAAGAAAGTTGTAGATATAGATCTTAATTGTTCAATGGGCTTGGGGTCTAATAAAAATACTGTAACTAGTTCAAGATCAATGAGTCAGCACTCTCTTTCTACTTCTAGGCTAATTTTGAACCACTAAACATCCGAACTAAGCTTGAAACTTTGTATAACAATTGTAGGCCATTCTCTTATATTTCCAATCATATCAACCCAATCAGAGGTCTAGAAGTCTAGATACAATCGAAAGTCTGAAATATTTTCAAATTAACTAATTAATCTAAATTAGTCCCAAATTTGACTAAATCATAAAATCAATCACAAGTATTCTAATTTGCATATAGTCATGGTAAAAGACTAAATATAGAATAGGAATAAAATATAGAAATATTACACTCATCAAATTTGCCCACACTTAGCTCTTGCATGTCCTCGGGTAAGATACAAAACTTGACCCAAAACAAATCCCAAACACTAACTCTTCAATATTGATAAGATTCTAAAATCATAAGTAAGAAAATAACATAAATTCTCAAGAGACATAGCACATCATGAAGCAACACTTCTGATAACTCAAAACTCAAGATTAATTAACATACCAATTGCCAAGTTTGGTGCAACCAAAGAGGGCAAAATTTTCAAAAATTTTCTGGAAAAACCTTGCCTTGGCCGAACCAAACTCACCTAAGGATCCACTGGTTTGAGGTCTCAAAACAACTTAGATCAAATCTAGAGTAGAAGAAGAGCTCACTAACCTTTAGTCCAGCTCTTGCATAGTGAAAGATTGTGGATATTCACACCAGGAAAATCCTCTTCATGGCCTCAAAAGCTTCCTCTCCAAGTGCTAGCTTATAGAGGTGCTCGGATGGGATGAGATGGAGCCAAGATCCAAAACTTTTCTGGCCTTTTCCTCTTCCCTTTAGCTTTCAGCTTCCATAGCCGAAAGGCTTCCTCCTTCTTTTCGGTTTCCAAAATCGAAAATGTGCTTGTGTGTGTTGCTTGAAGGAGGCTTCGGGAAGACTCCAAATTACGGTCCAAATAAGGCAAAAAGGAGAAGCTCAATACGGCGCCGTTTTGGGGAGGCTTTATGAAACATTTTCATAATTCCCAACACGTCCCGAAACTTGCCACAAATTGCATTTTAGCTCCAAAGCTTTCCAAAAGCTTCCTTTTGGCCCCAAAGCAATTTCACTAAATTGCAGTCTAGTCCTTGGACATCAAATGTGTCCAAAAATAAATTATATCATTGGCCACATTATTTTCTGTTATGTGTGTGACCCAGTAGGCTCCCGATGTATTGGAAAAAGTCCATAATACCCTTCAAACCATTTGAAGTCATATTAGTTTCTCCAAACTAAT